>JAJQOW010000297.1:0-137015 GCA_037975125.1 Latrodectus hesperus
ATGCTTAGATCGGTTACCTACCTTTTTTTATTTCTTGAATCGTTCGTAATCATGGTATTACTCCCCTAAATAGTTGCCATTTGTGTGCAACAGAAAAGAAGAATTTACTGCTTATTTTGCAGCAATAAACAATCATAAATCTCCTTTCTTTTAGAATTTGGTTTGTTTGTCGCTCAACGGTCATTTTTTGCACACGAGAGCTAATTAGACCGCGACTTACGGCTTAAAGTGGATTCCGAACCACTACAAACATCGATGACCAAGGTGGGATTCGAACCCTTGAACTGCTGAACCGAAGGCTAGAGCGCTAACCATTCAGCTGCCAGCTCGGCCCTTTCTTTTGGAAAGCGTAGACAACACTTGAAAATAACCCTATGAAACAATATATGATGAAGTTTTCAAATGTACTACTTTTAAATAAGTGAACAATTTGAGAATAAAATTTAATTATAAGCCATTCAGATGTTGAATTTAAAATGAAATATTATGATAAAGTAATGATAATAATAATAATACTTATACTTTTTCAACAACATGATATACAGCAAAATAAATAATGATTTTGCTGACACAATCGCGTAATCTTTCTGCAAAATTTCAAAATCAGTCGAAAATATTCTATAAATATACATTCGCAAATATTCACAGTCGTTTTATTTGCAGTAAAGATATTAAGAAATTTCTCATAAATTATGTTTTTGAGTTTCGTTAGAAAGTTTTCAAAAATAAAGTCGGTTAAAAATGAGATTGAGAATATTCATGTAGAGCTAGAGTTAAAATTATTACTTACTGTATTAAGTTACAGCAGCATTTGTAATTCATTTTGAAGTAAATGAATTAATTTTTATTATATAGTTTTTTCTAATAAATACGGTTTCTATATATCACTCATTCTAAATTATTTACTTTACAGAATATACACGATTAAAAATTATTTTGAGAAGTAATACTTAAAAACTATTTATTCCATTAAATAACTCTGCGATGTTTTTTAACATTCTACAAAATAAAAATCCTTTTTATCTCAACATTAATATATTACGTATATTTATCGTTCAATAAGAATGTACTCCCAACTTTGTTGTACTTCATAACTTTTCTGTTTATAGAAAATGTTACATATTAATACAAGTATTAATGTCTCCTGGAAAATACATAATTATTTAAATCTTAATATAAATTTGAATTTTATGATAGGGCAGTATTTTTAAATGTGCTGTTATTCTTTGAGTATTCAAAATTGGAAATATTTCGTCTCTAAAATATTAAATAAATTTTAAAAATTATTGAGCTTTTTTCGATAAATAATATTGCATTTCAATAAAGTAAATAACTTTTTACACAAGCTTTCCAGAGAAATAAATAAAACATATCTAAAAATATTTTTATTTCCTCGGTTATGAATCTAAAATATTGCCTACATGACAATGTCAATCAGAAATCTTGTAGTGTAATGTGTTTAGAAAAAAGTGTAGTGTAATGTGTTTAGAATAATTCCATGTGATTCAAATAAAGTTTTATTTAGCAATTAACAATTGGGGTAAAACCCGCTTTCTAACAAGCTAACAAAGAACGAGTGGCTGTACGAACTGCTACCAAAGAGTGAAGTGTTTATTCCACGGCCTTTGGGGTTGTTGGTGCATTTGGCGTACGGAAAAATTAGCCAACTTTCAAAGCACTGGCCTTGAAATATCATTTCATCATTTCTTGAATAATATCATGCCGGGCCTTGAAATATCATTTCAAAACAATTTACAAATGAGAAATTAGAGAACTATACTTAATTATGCAACAGAGATATATAATATAATCTAAAATAAAACCAAATAATAACAAATGTTAAAGCAATAGGTAAAATAGCAATTTTTGATACACACATACAGATCTTTTGACAAAATTTCCATTTGGTAATTTAAATTTAACATGGATTTTATTACCAGCACCAAATTCTTTAGTTTGAGCATCTCTAACCAAAACGTCACGAGCATGATTAAGTTCAGCAGAGCTAAGAAATTGACCAAATGTTACCTTTATCTGCAGCTTTCGAATGAATCTGAAAATAAAACTTAGAATTCGAATTAGTTTCAAATAATTGTTTGACAGTTTATAGAAATTTTCATAAAAATCGTTGGGGGTGATAGATTGAACATAGGTGTTCACTAATGGCTTAAGTTCCTTTGCATATGCAGGATCAATAGATGCACAATTATAGTTTGCTGTCAAGCTTAAATCCCAATATAAAAACTCAGGACCTAGCGTCCAAAGTTTGCACTCTATAAGTTCATCCATGGAAAGTCTTCTTGACAATGGATCAGCTGGGTTGTTTTTTGATTGAACATAATGCCATTCAAATTTGCTTGTTAAGTCCGTTATTTGTACAACTCTGTTGGCTACAAAGCATTTTAAATGATATGGTGGTGTTCTTATCCATGAAAGAACAATAGTTGAATCTGTATAAAGATTGACTGCGTGGACATCAAGTTGCATTGTCCCCAAGAGCTTTGTTTACAAGTTTTGAGAGAAGCACGGCTCATAAAATCTCTAAACGTGGAAGTGTCACTCGTTTAACTGGTGCTATTCTAGATTTACTGCATAGCAAATGCACACTGATGTTATTGAAGCTATCTTTCCAGCGGACAAAAATACAGGCTCCATAAGCTTGTTCTGAAGCATCTGAAAAACCATGAATTTCCACAAGTGTTGTTTCCTTAGGGATGACACAGCGGAGAATTCGCAACAAGTTGCTGTTTTGTATATTAGGAATGAAATTTTGAAATTCTAATCTTTCTTTCGCGGGAACTTCTGTATCCCAAGGTAAACCTAGCAATCATAATTTTTGAATTAGAATTTTGGTTTTCTCAATAAGAAGTCCGGCTAGACCCAAAGGGTCATATAATTTGGCAATGAATAATATTTTCCTTTTTGTTAAGATGGTCGAGTAATCATTACTATCCTATGTACAGTGAAAGCTATCCTGCTTAGGATTCCAAGACATCCCTAACGTTTTCACAGAAGCACTTTCATTTCCAAAGCCATATTCTTGATCATCTGTTGGTACTTGTGAAAGTAGTTCAGGATTGTTAGAGCTCCGTTTATACAAATGCATTCCACCTACCTTCAACATGCATATTAGCTGATGCTGAATATTTAAAGCTGTTTCTACATTTGGTGCACCACAGAGCACGTAATCGACATGAAAATCATTTTTAACTACCAATGACGCAAACGGAAATCTTTCCTTTTCCTCTTCAGCCAATTGAAGAAGAGTTCGGGTGGCTAGAAACGAAGCATAAGTTGTTCCCTACGTAATAGTAGTCACACGATAAGTTTTCAATCGAGCATCTTCACTATCTTTCCAAACAATTCTAACTAACTAAGATTTACTTTCTTTACAAAAAAAAGTAAATCTTGCTGCGAATGGTAGACATTCGACACATCTAGATTTAGATAAGCATTCATTTAATTTATGTGATGAATTCAGACAGTTTAAACACGCATTTTTAGATTTACAAAAATCAAACCATTCAAGTACTTTCATTTTTAGAAATAATAAGCAATTATACAATGAATGATTCGAATCACAAAGAAAGCAATATTGTGAGACAGATTCAATCAAAAAGATTTTTGGTTTTTAAAATAAAATGAGTTTTTACCATTAATATTAATAGGGTTAGAAAACTTAAGTTTTGAATCAAAACAAGCAGCTTTTAAGTTTTCTAATATTTGATATCGTTTTTCTAAGAAATTAATGAAAGCATCCCAAGTTGGCACTTCACGAGAATCAAGAGTTAATTGAAATTGTCTGTGAGTTTCTTTATCTAATTTAGCACAAATTAAATTTATTAACAAAATGTCAATAAATTTATTGCGTTCAAATTCTAGTGCTTTCGAAGAACGAATGTTTTTCTGCAAATTATCAATAAGCATACGAAGTTCAAAAGGGTTTTCTTTGGTAAATGGTTTACAATTAATTATATTTTGAACATGACTTTCGACAATTAATTTTGTATTCTCATAACGAAGCGTGAGAGCTTTAAACAACGATTGATAATTATCATTTGGTGACTGCACATGTTTTGCAGCTCCTTTAAGGGAAGCATTCAAATAGTAAAATTTTCGAGAGTCTGATAATGTTGAATTATTTTCTATTAAATTTTGAAACTGTTGTTTAAAAGTGTTCCAATTATTAAATTGATCATCAAATTGTGGTAAAGGAATTTCAGGTAATCGAAATATTTTTCAACACAATTACTTTTGTTTTTAAGTTCAATCGATTTGTAAATAAAAAGTTTTGCACTGACCTGAAATTCTTGAATCTCTTCGTCAATTTTGTCCAGAATTTTTTCAGCTTCTTTAAATACCTCATCATTTTCTATTTCAAAATATTCCTGTTTTATTACTTCAAATTTGGTTTTAATATCTTCCAATGAATCTAGAAATGCTCGAAGTTCAGCTTCTTCCAAATCTTTTAATGTTTTCGACGAAAGTTTAGCTGATTTGGTTTGAATATTGCCGCGTTTTCGATTTAATATCTTAATGGATGACATAATTCTGTTTTGTTCTCCGGCGAGGCGGTCCAAAAAATGTAGTGTAATGTGTTTAGAATAATTCCATGTGATTCAAATAAAGTTTTATTTAGCAATTAACAATTGGGGTAAATCCCGCTTTCTAACAAGCTAACAAACAACGAATAGCTGTACGAACTACTACCAAAAGTGAAGTGTTTATTCCACGGCCTTTAGGGTTGTTGGTGCATTTGGCGTACGGAAAAATTAGCCAACTTTCAAAGGGCTGGCGCCAACAGATCTTAATAAATACAGTGACAATTTTTAATATTGTCAACTTGATTACATTATTGTAAAATTCGCTTTGTAAATCAAAGTAAAAAGTAAGGGGAAAATCATTTGTGCAAACTTGAAATGTTTATTAACTTCTGAATTCGTAAATAATTTTTGTATATTTCATTTTCAAGAAAGAAAAAATAATTAATTCCTAAAATGAAAAACAGTTTTGAAGAAATTTTGTACACTTTAATATAAGCTATGTAAATACAAGACTTAATTCTATAATGATAGAATTAAATATTTTTCAATAAGAGATGAATAATTTATTATATAATTAGTTTTATTACAAAGTAGAACGGAAAGATTATTTTAAATTTTGATTAATTTTTCTTATTCCAAAAAATTTATTTAAAAGAATAAAGTTTGAAAATCATAGAAAATAAATTTAAGAATTCAATCTTCAAAAACTTATTCTTTTGGGATAAAAAGAGAAAAAAACTTAAGATACTCTAATGTGTTAATAATTGTATTTATTTATAATACAGTAGAAGTTCATTTTTAGGAACCTCTAATTTACGAACTGGTACCTTACGTTGTCCTGTAGATAAAATGATAATTTTAATTCCGATTTAAGAATTAAAAGGTTGAAAAATCTTGTTTTAGGGAACTTATTTTCATGCCTCTTTCTTATTACATTTATTTTTATTATATATTTTTTACCTTTTTTACGGTTGAGGAACTTCGATGAACGATTTTATTGAAGAATTGTACATCCTTCAAAATCTCGTATCTTTGGAATAATTCATGTGTAACTTCCGTTTTTCACGGCCCATGCGTCTGATTATAACCAACATTTTCGAATGCATATATCGGAAGTTAATATTGAAAGGAGTGAGCTTGGAATATGGGTTGGAATGGCCTTATGAAATAGATGTTCTAGTTACAATGCACTTA
This sequence comes from Latrodectus hesperus, assembly GCA_037975125.1. Classification (NCBI taxonomy): domain Eukaryota; kingdom Metazoa; phylum Arthropoda; class Arachnida; order Araneae; family Theridiidae; genus Latrodectus; species Latrodectus hesperus. Next base: position 5,739 of record JAJQOW010000297.1, read on the forward strand.
TCAATTTATGATTCCGGTAAAAATATATTTGAGGATGCCCCTTGGCGAAATTAGTGATTTTTGTTTGGCGCCAATCCTGTTCACGCTGAACGCTGTGAAAACAGTAATGGCGGCCAAAACACAATGAAATTTCTAAAATAATGCAGTAAGAACATAAAAAAGAAAAAAATGTACTCACTTTATTTTGCTGGAATATTTTCACTTTGAGGTACACAGAATTCTCTAATAGCACCTACAGATATTGCTTAAATTTACCCTGAGAAGAAAACCAATCAGAATCTAAGCCAATCAGAACCGTGAATGGATTTCAGAATAACGTTTAAGGTTACCATAAATAGAACAACATCGCCCAGCTTGGCGATAAACTTGGCGAGAATTCAAGGGGCACCCTCAAGTATAGTCTAACCTATGATTCAAATATTGTTTAAATAAAGAAGCGATATTCATGTCATCTGATCCAGATCTATTGTACGCTATATTGTCACCGGGATTACATTTACATTTATCTGAAAAAACGTAAATTTAATTTATCTGAAGACTTGAGTAAAGTTGAATTACGCAGTCATTCATTTCGGCAAAGCAACCCATTGTTGTCCAAAATTTTATTTCAATACCTTTTAAATGTGGACTCAAGTATAATTTGTATGAAAGAATTGTGATTGAATAATCTCAAACATAATGAATGAGAAAGAAATTTTAAATATCAAATGAGAAGAAAATGAATTAGTGCAGTGACTGTCTACAAAATAAGCAGATGAACGGCTGACAATATTTATGTACTTTATTGAGAAAAACAAGAATGAAATGATTTGATACATCCAAAAAAAAATGAGAAAAAGTGTTTTAGAAAGTAGTTTTTGATCAAATAATTGATTACTGTGCTCGTTGTTTCTTTAATAAAATGATATTTTCTGAATACATGTTTTTCATAAAGTACATTTTTACTAAATAATACTTTTCATAAAGAGAGCAGCTTGATAAAAAAATAAGTTTTGAGATCTGAAATTACTTTTTCTATTTAACGAACTTTCGATATTTCGGAATTATCTTACCGACGAGATCTAAAATATGATAAGGTAAACAAATTATTATATAATACAATAAAAATTTGACAATATTATATTAATCTGGCTTATTTATTGAAGCACTAAATATTTCATTTTAATATAAGAAATATTTTCTTTTATTGAAAGTGGAAGGCAAAATGAAGATAATTCTAAAATTAGTTTTGACAAGCATGTAAAAATCACCAACAGATACTGGTGCTCAAAATCAGAGAATTTTCAGATTTGGTCAAATGTCTTCAGAACTACAGGAATGATTTCAATGAAATTTGATACGTGTGTGTGTTGTGTGTGTGCATACATTTATACATTACAATAAAAATAACCATGCAAAAGTTACGATACACATTCATGATAGTGCATAATACTCACTCTAGTCGGAAGGCATGCAATAGCTGGTGAAGAATAGAACAAGAAAATGGTTTAATAAGAGGTATAGTACCCTATTACAGATAAATAGACCTTGCAGCGTTTGATTGATTTCGTTTCGTACTTAATATAAAAAAGAATATGATTTTCTGTGTGGCTATTGGTCTTACTCATTCTTCAACGCTGTTTTCAGTTCCTGGATGGTTCTATGAGAAGTGTTTCAATTGCCCTTCCCAGAGTGTCCAAGACAAACTGTATAGGACTGAATTCTAGATATCTGCTTAATCAATCCTACGGTGAATATTTTTTCTAGAAATTCGTTGAACAGAAGATCTCTATGTGGCTTCCTTTATCGTCGATTAAAATCAACTCAACGCAAATTGCGCTCCTAAAAAGACAAATATAGAACTCCACGACTTCCTCTATATAGATCACAGCAGTCACGCGGCTTCTGTTAAATACATGGGGGTATTTGAGGCCATTAAACATAATGCTTGACCATTTCATTAAAAATTCGCTACCGTAATGGTCGATTTTGCTGAAACTGGAGGGCTGTTAGCGGGTCTCTGATTCTTTACATATGACCGTGGGTGAACGATTCATGGTAAATAGAGAAAAAAGCAGCTTCTGTTTCCTGTGTGCCTCAGGTGTAATTTCCACCAAGCTTCTCAGGACCATCTGCTCTCCTGTCTGGGTTTGGAGAAGAGAGATCTTTTTGAAGACCCTGCGCTGGTTTGGGACTTTCTCTGGGCGAACGATCTACTGGACTTGGTCTAGATTGTACTAGATCAAGTGGAATAAGGAACAACAGCATATGACCGTACGGTGGGAGTCTGTGGTTAGGTAGTTCCACGACCTATCAGTGAAGAGAAAAGTGGCCTATTAATCCATACTCCAATCTCTATGCTTTTTTCATTATCCTAAATGGACTCTTCTATACGTAGAAGTGAGTGCGATGCAAATCACAGGTCATTATGCAAACAAATGTCACGTATGAAGTCTTCTGGAAACAGTCCCCTTGAAACTCGGGTTCCTGTGGCTGTATTCAAGTCTCGAGAAAGTTGAAAAGCTGTAGCTTTCCTGCTATGCAACTATAGAATTGACAAATGATGATGATCTCAGAACTTCTAGGCTCTGAAGTGACTTTGTTCAGGCTTTGTCTCAATAGATCCTGTCTCCTGAACCTGTTTCCATAAGATGCACCCAACGTTAGGAGTTAAATTTAACTGTCTACAACTCTGGGCTTGAGATTTGCTTCCTCACAATTAGCCATCTTATTCCATCATCTGAAAGTTGATTTTTACTTATTGTTACTGTTAAAGTTTGAATTCAATGAAGTGCTGCACAAAAACACCAAGTAATTTGGCCAGTTGCGAACGAAAAGCGTGTGGTGTAAAGCGCGCTTATTAAGTCTGTTAATCTACTGCTTCCACCCAATCATACATGGACCATTACGTATTCGACATATATGATTTACATCTTTGTCTCGAAATAGTGTGGTTTTACATTTCATTCAGTTCTTTTCAAGAAATTTGATAAAATTGTTATTTGCTATCAAAGAAGGATATGGACAGCAGAATGGCATGAAATTGTTTTTTCTGACTTGTCACGCTTCTATTTGCAACGCCTCGATGGTCCTCACTGGGTATTATGGTAGTGGGTGATATTGGATATCACATTCTCACTCCTCTAGTGCGCATTACCGGTACTTTAAGCAGCTAGCACTACATCTCCGAGGTGTTGAGGAGCCAATTGTCATTCCTTACTTTCAAGGTTTGCTCACAGCCATATTTAAATAGGATAATGCTCGACTACACGTGGCACGAATTGTCCAAAAGTTTTTCATCAATCGCCAGATTGAGTTTCTTCCCTGGCCGGCTCTCTTTCAGGATTTTTCACCAATAAAAAACATGTGGTCTATGGTTTCTCAACTATTGACCCAGATTACATCCCCAAATGCCACACCAGATCAAATTTGGTAACGTGTGGAAGCTGCTTAGTCTGCTGTAGCCCAATAACACATGCAAAGTATATTTGAATCAATGTCGAGGCGTGTGATCTCCAACAATGGTGTCTACTCTGGCTACTGATTTTTGCAGGCACCACACATCACAGAAGTCTACAAATTTAATCATTTGATACTTGGTCAACATTTTATGTACAAAATAAATTTTGTTGTGATATCTCTTATATATTTTGGTGTTGTAATTTGAGGGGCCAGCAGTGTAAATGGGTTATATAAAATGAAAGCATTATATACGCACATATATATGAGTGAGTAGGCATGCATGTATACAAATACATAATCTAAAGATTATAATCAAAACAATAGAAATACTTAATTATTTTAGATTTATAAATAATTCTTTATGAGTATGATATAGGAACGCCTTAAACAAGTAATACAACTCAGGTTTGCCTGGGATTCAATTCATACAAGTGCTGAAGAGTACTTAAAATTATATTATATCATTCTTCGTGAAGATATTGTAAAAGTTTTTGGGAGATGAAGGAAGAGAATATCAATTCCGCACTGAACGTTATGAAATAGATTATAAGAGTTCATTTATATTGAGGTCGGGTGACTGCGTGGACCAAGAAAGGTTTTTAACTTCTTTCTCATGTTTATGATTGGACAAGTAACGTTGCATGGGTAGGTGCATTTTCATACTTTAAAATTCCATCTCCTGCAAGAAAGAAGCTTAAAGCATACGATGAACCTTGTAAGTTATCGTTTATCTATTTTTCACACCAATCATCGTTTCTTTAAAGGCTTTCACTGTTATAACACAAAACGACGATATGATTACCCTTATGTCATGATATATCCACCTCCTTGATTGGCGTTGGAAGAAGACAATCATAATCATGCGCTTGTGTCTTCCGAAAGCGCACCCGTCTTGTGAAAGACTATTTGTCAAACCACAATACTTTCTTCTACTTATTAATCTACTAGTTTTGTAAGTATGTCACCACACTGTAGATGATGTTTAGTACTCACATATATGACAAATGGCTACTCTGCCGTGTTCTGTTTAGGAAGGTGACTTCTTGTTATCATTGACACTGTAAAACCCAAGTGCTATTTGAGCTCTGTGATCATTTTTGCTGCAGTTGTTTGCTTTTTTAATCATTACTACCTAATTCAATATCTGTGATCTCTTTAACTGTACTTCTCTTTCCATCCACTATTTTACTTTGCTGAGCAAGTCTTGTTATGTTGTGTCTATGTTGTTTTGACTTTAGACACTGTGCCTCTAGAAACACATAAAGGTTGGGATGTTTCATTTCTCAGTTGCTCTAACAAGATGTGGACTCTTACAACTTGGCGAAATCCTAGAGCTCTATCATTTTACACTTGAAAAGAATTCAAGTTTTACAGAACATTGATAAAGTTATCACATACTACCAGAATATATACATTTCTATACATAAAAAACTGATAGTTCTCGTTATATTTTAATGTTTACGGAATATATTCAAAGATATAAAAATATTTTCAATAATATAAGAATGATCACAGATGTTAACATCATTTTCATAACAATATGTAAAGAGATAGATAGAAATATCCATTTATAAAGATTAAAATAATTGAACAATGTTCTCTAATTAGCTAGATTTTTATTTGTTTGAACTCGGGGAGAAGAGTAATGTTACCAAAAGTAATGATTATATAAAGGGAAAAAAACAAAATATTTTTTAAGATATAATTGATTGAAATTAACTTTCTTTTTTATAATTCTGAGTGAATCATTATTTAATTCCAGTTTTCTAAATTTAATAATGCTCTTAATTAAAATAATATTTATCAAAATTAATATCTTTGACGTTGTTAGATTCATTCATCTATTTATGGACGCTTTAGCCAGACACATCTTAAGTGCAATCTTCTGGAAAAAAAAAAAAAAAAAGCTTCCTGGGTAAACAGAATTTTAACAGTGTATTTTGGTTTTGAAAAAGTCCGAATTAAGTTAAATTACTACTAAAATACAAGAAATATAATTTTATTTTTCTATATTTTTCTATTGAGTTAACCAAAATTATGGTCTTGCAGTCTTTCGCTCATCAAATAATATTAAGTTATTAACCATTGAGAAATTTATTTACTACATTCCCAATAAGCAGGTGAGAAAGAAAGTTAACTACATGTGTTGTGAAAACATTGCTTGTTCGATAATCCACCAGACAAAGTTAGTACATTTAGAAATTCAAAAACTCTTACAGCTTCTGTGGAGTATTCAAGTAAGTTGTTCTTTTTAACTTTATAAAATACATTAAAAAAACTAAAGAGAATTGAATGTTTAAATTACTTCCATATTCAACTCAGAAAACAGCGATAACATTTTAAAACTTCAATAGATAATAGAATTAAATAACAAATATCGAAAAATTATTAAAATAATTCATTTTAATATTTTTAAAAGTATTAAATATTTTTTAAAATTTTAATATATATATATATATATATAGTCTATATATATATATATATAAATATATATATATATATATATTTATATATATATATATATATATATATATATATATATATATATATATATATATATATATATATATATATATATATATATATATATATATATATATATATATATATATATATATATATATGTGTGTGTGTGTGTGTGTGTGTGTGTGTATGTGTGTGTTTTATTTATTTTTTTAATATATTAAATACAGTAAGCGTTTCCCGAACTGAAGTTATGCATGATTAATTCGTTAAAACTGTATATAATAACAGCGTGTCTGTGTACAGTATGAGTGTGATTTTGTAATAGTCGGAAACCGAGAACAAACAAATCTTTATGCACATATTTTCATCTAGAGACACGCGTTTATTTTATTTTATTTATTTTATGCTCATATTACTTATTTACAAATAAATCATATTCTTTACTGAAATTTAAAATGTCTTCGGATTCAATCTTTCATGTTAAATCTGTATGCAGGAAAACTGCGTATATAATTAGTTAAAATTTGAGGTCCTCTTAGGTACAGTTTGAAATTTATTTTGTGCTTTCTTATGTACGTATACAGTTTTGTTATATTATTTTCTTATATTCATCTTGAATTTTAACTTTTTTCAAACTGAGTGTTGCAGGTAAGGTTATAAGTATCTAAATGTTTTAAAATTGTTATAAATTGAATAATTTACACTTTGTCTTTAAGTTTAGCAGTTCATAAGCTGGATTAACATCATAAATATCAACGTTTTTTATAAATATTTTAAAGTTTCATTAAATCGTACGTCTTGTTGAAATGAGTTTTCGAATGCGAAAGGAATAAAAGATTAATGAGTAAAACAAGCATAAACAATATTAAAAATAAATAGATTTAATTTAACAGTAAAATAAATAGACTTATTTTTATAACTTAATCCAAAAATTAATACACTTTTTATGCAAAAAACAGTAATTTAAAGATAGTATTAATTTTTTTCCCATAAATAATTATGATAAATAATTTTATCATTTAGAGATCTTATTACAGTCTTATAGCTTTTATAAATATTTTCAATAACATTTATAAGGAATAGAAGGCTTTTAAATATACAAAATAACTACGAGAATTTAATATACAACATAAAATTTAAAAAAGAAACAAGAATAGCATTTTTAAAGAAAATCTTATTAATATGAAGAAAAAATTTATTTCGTTCAGTTTTCAATTTATATTTCCTTGTATCTTGTACGCAGTTTCTAAAATTCAGGTAACATTTAGAAAACAAGCGTTTTCTAATTATTTTCTGAATGATTGTTTTCCTTAAAAATTTCCTGCAAAGTTATTTTTCACTTATAACAGTATAGCTTTAATATTTGTGAATGGAATTTAGCCGTGAAATTTCTGTTTAAAAGAAGGACAGTAATAACGGGAATTAAATATTTTTTTCCAACGGCGGGCACTTGAGGGTTGAACCCTATGCCACAACAAGGCCAGAAACTGCTACTCATTTATCGTTACCCAGCGGGCCCCTGTGTACCAAATCACGAAGGCGAGTAGCGTTACCCGCGTCATATCACCACAAACCCGTTTATAGGATGGGCCACATTCATACCTCGTCACGGAAGAAAGAATGGAGAAAGTCAGAGAGAACAGAGAAAGAAAGTAACATCCATGCACAAACCAGGATTCGAACCCGGGACCTACAACTCAGGAGTCAGAAACGCTAACCACTCAGCCATCGGTTGGCGTAAAAGTATATATACATATAAATAAATGGTTATGTTTCTAATAATATTATTCAAAGTCAAACAAAGATGACTGTTCAGATTATTATAGTATATTTTGTTGGTATTTTTACTTACTTTTTATTAGAAATAGTTAAAAAAAATTGAAAATTTTTAGAACTGAAAAATCATAAAGTCTAACATAGTGTTCATTTTACACGCTATTGAGAAACGGGATTTTTGCTTCTACTTCAGCGGTTTGATAAATGACAGGTTTTTCAATGGGGGTTGGGGTTTGTGAATATTACGGATTTACCTTCTTACCTTACCACTATTCATCAGAAGTTTTCCCAGCAGACAAAGATATGGAATATATTCTAATGCGTTACAATAAGAACTAAACAGCATAGGGTTGTACAATGTTTCAAGATAGTATCATATGCATATTGTTAGTTGGTCACTCAATGGTCATTTTTGGCATACGAGAGGTTATTAGACCATGATCTATAGTTTAAATTTGATTCCGAACCACAATAATCTAAACTTTTATGCGGGAATTGAACCTACGAACGATTAAACTGAAAGCCAGAGTGCAAGCCCTTCTATTGTCAACCCGGCTATATTACATTACTATTAAAGGCACACCTTTAATAAAATAGCTCAAATATATGTACAAGTAAAAGTGGAGCTCAAAGAATTGCGGGTAAGTAAAGACTTCATGATCTACATTCAATAGATTTCTTTTTATATACGTAATCAATCAAGATACATATAACAAGTAATTTTAACTCTTCTTATAACTAATCAATCAAGTTACGAAAACTTTAATAGAAGGAAAATTCTGAAGTAACTATTATAAATACTTTAATAAATTTGTGATGCAAATAGCTTTTTTGCAACACTTTCTTAAAATATATTTTTTATTAGTTATTCAGTTTTTTTTTGTTATTAGATTGTTTCCTTAAAGTTATTTTTTATTAATTTTATTTATTTTTATATTTATTATAATTTTTTTTATTAATTAAAGTTATTCCTAAAGTACTTTTTATATTTATAACAACACATTAGCTTATTTAAAAATGAATACTAGTGTTATAAATTTTTTTCAACTAAGGCTGTGAACCCATATTAGATCTTGTGCCATGATACTAATTGTGTTACATGTAACACATGTCAAATAAGTATTTATTAACTATTTCTTTATCAAATAAATGAATTGTCGTTATTCAATGGTTTTATTATATACATATAGCTGTGAAAATAATTTATAAAGTAAAGACATATTCCCTGATTTTCAAAGATATAAAAAACTTTAAAGATACGAATAAAGTAATATAGAGGTATTCGTAAATGTTTTACTTTATTCATATCTTTAAAATATTCACAATTCATTCATTTAAACTTCACTCGCATTGGCATAGAAATATATATATGTAAATATACATAATTTTTTTTATAGAATTCAGCTTTTTTGTATTTTATAAGAAAATTAAATTATTTTTTGGCTTAGAAGCACAATAGAGTCACTTATGATATAAAACTGTGGAATGCCTAAGCTATTCAGTGATTTGTATGATTTTTCATGTTATTTTAATAAAAATTTCAGCTTCAATGAAGGCTTCATTCAATTAAAATGCAATGTTTATGAATTTTGTCATTCAAATCTCTCGGACGGAGACAAATTAGACAACCTAATTGGAATAAAAAGAAATTTATTAGCACCTTAAGAGAAGAAATAAAATTCAAAAAGATATTCATAATTATTTCAGTAAATTTTAAATATGAACATTCTAAATTTATTTCATAAAAATTTGACAAATTTTATCCTTGATATTATATGGCTAAACTCTTAATATTTACGACACACGCTATTGCATTTAATGCTTTCAATAGTTTTAAATGACAAAATCCTTAACTTGTTATGGAAAACCACATTTATTACAATATATCACTGATTTTTAATAAACAAGGTGAATCAAAATTAATAAATCATTAATTGAAATAAGATTATCAAAAATTATTGAAATTAACATTTACTATACAATACTTAAAACTTACAAAATAATTTTCTATCTTTACTACATGACTGCTTGAAAAGTACAAATTTTAATATTTTAACAAAACATATCTTACTAATCTTTATTCTATTATAAATCAGAAGTTGAAGATTCCTTATGTAAATAATTTAAGTATTTAATCCCATAATTTAAAAGAAAAGTAAAGCTTACATTTTTAAATAAAATAAACAATCTCCAATTAAATTCAAACATAGATTTACCTTAGAAAATTAACATTGGTTCTTTGATATGAATCGATTAGTAATGCCGCATTCATAGCTTTTATGCTGCCAGAATTTGATGAACGGTCATAGATCAATTGTTCTTCCCGATAGTCAGCTGATTTCAGAAACTGAGCTATGTCCGAATTTTTCTACCTCGTTAAACATTTAACAGGAAAAATAAGAGAGAAAATTTTAAGAAATGTTATCTAAAACATTAAAATTTCATACCAAATGATGATAGAAGAAATTATTGGCTATAAATTCCTCAATAGATACGTAGTAACTGCCCATCATATTCCCAAGGGGTGAATAAGCAAGTGATGAGCCCCTTAAAAATATCTTTTCTCTCTAGATGCAGTGATTTTATCTCACAGAATCACAGTACATATAAATATATCTTTTCTTATGTACTTTCTCACTTTAAACTGCAAAACATTTGGTGTAATTGTTCAGAAAAAATATCTCGATAACACACTTATCATAATAGTATTTATAAATCTAGTACCTGTAAATCAAGTTCTTGTACAAAATATTGTAACATTTCTATTCATTTATCAACTTACTATACTTAATAATTTAGAGATTATATACTTAATTTCATAATTTTTTGAGATAAATTTTTGGAAAAAAAATGATAATTTATTTCAGCGAATATACTAATAGAATGATGAAAATTTTTAACATATCATAAACGACTATATATAGATTATTAATACAATTTTTCTGCAAAAGATATGCTGAGAATTTATAAGAAAATAGGTTTATTTAAAAGCAAATAAAATACAATCAAGCAATGAAAAGATTTTCGAAATTTAATTATCAAACTCTGAAATAAAATAATAAAAGAAACTACATGATAAAATTTAAACAACATACAAAATATGATATAAATGCTTATGATTTGTTTGAGTTTTCTCGTAAATCTCTTTCGCAACATTTCACTTAGAATAATAGTAAAATGAAATTTTATTCAAAATTGCATTTAAATTCAAAGAATCTTTATTTATGATTTTAATTGTGATTATTTTACTAATAGATGCGTTTTATTTCGAGTTGCCTTTTTCTACTGGGTTAAAGTTACTAATGTCGCATGATCAGCCTAAATTTGCATCCGCATATAAGCACCTGTAACATCTTCACTCTAATATTACAATTTGTGATTGAACACAATGTCGTAATAATCTGATAAAATAACATTCATAGGATATTTCCACTGGATGATTTTTAACTTTCTTTAGGATCATATTATCTACCTTCCACTCAAGCAATAGCTTTTTTTCCAATTATATAAATAATTAGATTGAGAAACCTTAATTTTCTAATTTAATATTCTGTGTTTCAAAATAAAAAGGATTATCTAAACTATTTCTATAGATTCAGTTTCTAAATCAAGTTCTTCAGTGAATTTTCTTTAATTTTAAAAGAGCGATAAATTTAGAAGGTATAAAAATCTGAGTGCTTTTGCTTTAATGTTTATGGATTTCCAGTTCCTTAAAAGTTCCTAATAATAATAATGTTTTATTTAATTTGTTTTTTTTCAGCAATGTATGAAAAATATTTTATTTGCACATTTCTGGTTTGCTAACTTAAAAAATAATTTCAATTATATATATATATATATATATATATATATATATACATATATATATATATATATATATATATATATATATATATATATATATATATATATATATATATATATATATATATATATATATATATATATATATATATATATATATATATATATATATATATATATATATATATATATATCTTAAGTACATTTTTTTCGATACGAAGTTAGGTTTGTTAATTTGTGTTTTTTATGAAAATTAAAATTTGATTTATATTAAAATATGAATAATTTCATTTCTAACGTAAAGTGTAATTAAAAATGGTATGTAGATAAATTTGTAAGAAATTTTTTTTAGTTTTTATTCTTTTTTGAATTTTAAAATTTGAAATGGAGATTTCTAAATTATGAATTAATTAAAGGCATATTTTTGTTTGTTTAATTAAGCTTAAAAATTAGAGAACCGCTTTGCCATGGTAAGAGCATTTTCCTAAAAAATTACATGTTTTTTTGTTATTACAAGAAATTTTTTTATACATTTTTATATTTAAGCACTTTTATTAAGCTGTAATTATATAAAACTTGGTATAAAGTTGTTTTAAATTTATATAGAAAAGTCAAATTTCATTTTAGCAAACTTTGGTTATTCATAACCAGATGATTTATTAAAATCTTATAGCACATTAAATTACAACAAAGTCAAAAGTGCTTTTAAAGCAAACAGATGTCTTTTTTGTAAGGTTTAAATGAGTTCTCCATCAAAAATGTTTTGTCATAACATTAAAGCAAATAATTTACTTGAAACTTAATAATTGACAGGATTCAAATGATTCTTTTCCAACATGCAGACAACCCCTTCCGTTTTCCAACAAATTATTTTTAATCTAAGGCGTTTATTTATTTTCCATCATGGTAAACTTGACATTCTCTTTATTGAATATAAAAATGATGCGCTTTCAAATTGCATCAGTATTTTTTATTAAGATTAACTTGCTCTTTCGCTCAATGCAATCCTGTAAAAGGGGACTCCATATACCAAATTTTTTCACACTGAAGATTAAATATTATTTAATAAATAATATTTAATGCTTTTTGCTTGAAAATAAAGTATAATTTCACCAATCAATTGTACTTATTTTGCCCCTTCTATTTTTTTTTTGAGAATAAAGTAAATTTCTGAATCTCTTATTTTCATATAATATAAATGTTCAAAGTAATTTTTATTTTATAAAATTAGAGAGAAATGCATACAAATTATACAAAATCTAAAATTATATAGAAATGCATTGGTAAATAAAATGAGTACTCAAAATTGAAGTTTAAATTCTTTTGTGTGGATTACATTTATACTGAATTGAGTTCATGTATATTTTTTTCCCTTAAGCAATCATAATTTCAATACGAAATCCCTTTAGACCTCTTTCACATAAGATGACTCTTAGCGGGTGATAAAAAGTCATCTGGTATTTTAACGTGACAGTAATATTTTACATTGAACGACTTTTATCGTGTGAACTATAATATTAATATTTTACATTTTTAATTTGAATCTTTTTTTAGCCAAGAAGAAGAGTCCCCCATGGGAGATTCATTATCACCTGTTACAGCCTATATTATTATGGATTATATCTGTAATGAAATATTATCTTTTATTAATTATAAAATAGGTACTCTCAATCTTTATTCAGTATGTCCCAACAGCATTAATCTTGAAAATATTAAAGATAACACATAATATTTAGAATAAGTGAAACTATATTAAATTATATATATTTTACATAATAATACTGTCCACGTCCACATTATTGATATATGATTTTTGCTTTTTTTGTATAAACATTAAGTATAGTAACCATGAATACATAATTTTTAAAATAATTATATTATAATGCAAAAAATCTGTTGATTTATTTTTGAATTTTGGTTTATGAACAATGTTAGTGAAAATATTAAGAATTCTCATCTCACCTAATAGAAATCTTGCGTAAACACCAATTTTACACAAATGTTCACCCCTGGGTATCCACTACCGAAAGGGGTATCTTTGTGACACTCCTGTCTTTATAAATTTCTTTAGATTTGTCTCATTAGAGAGGTCTCTCTTCTATAGAAGATATTAATTTGTTCGTGTCTATTTCTTCACTCATTATGTCTTTAAAATTACAACACTTAATTGTTTTTCTTTTTAAATACTCAAATGTTTTTCCCATTTACTAAAAAAAGAGAAAAAATACACATACGTAAAACCATTTACAAATCTGAGACACAACAGACGTCTAAATATCCTTCAGTATGAAGACATCCATTAGAACAACACCTGTTGATTCGAGCACCTGCATCACTGCAAGGTTCAAACGACATCATACCGTTATTTTTCGGTGATTTGAATGACAGCTGCAACGCGATCACCTATAGAAATCCGTTTCCCGTCTACTATGAAAGAGAGCTGTCTATTGTCTATCTAACTTCTCACAATAAAATATTGGACGACTTTTTATCGTCCGATAAAAGTCGTCTAGTGTGAAGGAGGCCTGACGTTAATGAACTGAAAAGTCGGATTTTCATGAGTGCAGCATTTTTATATCAATGCTCTCTTACACGCATATTAATATGAAATTATTCCATTGTAACTTCCAAAGGGGGTGAGAAACGAGTAGAAATAGGCAAAAATATCGATATTTAATCCAAGATAGACACTGAAATCGTGTCATCTGAATCACGTGTTGTACAGTAAGAAAATGCAAGGCTTTGTGCATAATCGGGTACACCTTCTTTTGGCGAAAAATTTAATTTTTTTGAAACCTTGGCACTCGGTTCAGCTTTTTTGGCTTCAAATGCAATTTTGGCGTTTATCTTAGCACAAAAAAATCGTTAAAAAATCAAGGGGTACCCAATTGTAAATTTTTATTCAAAATGCTTAGAATGACCTTGGAGTTTGAATAGATTATTTCTAATTTCCATCAAGATTTGTAAGATAATTTTAATTTTGAGTTTGGAATCAGGAACTGTAAGCTTTATGTGATATACAGTTTCCCGGGAATGTTTGTATTGCCAGAAAAATTTGACTTCCTTTTCATATAAGTTTATACATACCTACATAGCGGTACAGGTATGCCTCGGACGACCTGTAAGTTTAATGGTTTGGAATATTCACCTATCATCAAGCGCCTCATAATTTTGGACCATGGTCAGCTGAAGAGGTCAAACCTGAGCGGCAACTTCCACTCCCCATCCTCGTTCAGTTTTATACTTTATAGTAACAGCATTCCTTAAAATCTGGCATGAATACTTTGCATAACGGATTTTTTAAGTGCATGAATATGAGTATGATTGTGAAGGTATAAATATATATTTTTTATTCATAATTCCTATTTGAATTTTATTTTATGCAATTTCAAATAATATATATCTTGAGATATGAATCAAAATTCAATAACAACTGATTGTTGATTTATAATATCAGTTGCAATTTAATAAAGAGCGGTATTGAAATTGATGCAGTAAGATATGTTCAAATGTTATCATTTGTTAGGAAACACCTCATTATATATCTATAATGACTAACTTTAAATAAAAGCTATTGTTCAGAAAAGAGAAAAATGCTATAATTCTATGCAATGACCTGCGTAATTTGCAGCAGTTCATATACACCCCGTTTATCAACTGAATTGCTAATTTTAAAGTACTAAAAATCCTTCATTATATGAAATAAATATTCATTTTCCACATTAGTGACACATGATTTGATTAAATGAGTCACACTATATTCATATACTTAATTGTCTTCATTTTAAACATCAGGGATAAAGATTTTGGTCACTTGAGCTATAATTTATTTATATTTAATATCATTTTTACATTGCTGATGCCAACTGATGGCTGAGTGGTTAGCGCTCCTGACTCCTGAGCTGTAGGTCCCGGGTTCGAATCCCGGTTCGGGCATGGATGTTACATTCTTCCTTTGTGTTTTTCTGTCCTTTCTTCTGTGATGATGTATGAATGTGGCCCACCGTATAAACGGGTTTGTGGTGTTATAGCGCGGGCAACACTACTCGCTCTTTGACTTGGCTCACAGGGGCCCTCTGGGTAACGACAAATGAGCAGCAGTTTCTGGCCTTTTTATGCCGCCAAATGTTTCTAGTGGTTAGCGTACCTGACTGCGGATAAGGAGGTCCTGGGTTCGAATCCCGGTTCGGGCATGGATGTTACTTTCTTCCTTTGTGTTTTTCTGTCCTTTCTTCTGTGATGATGTATGAATGTGGTCCACCGTATAAACGGATTTGTGGTGTTATAGCGCGGGCAACACTACTCGCTCTTTGACTTGGCTCACAGGGGCCTTCTGGGTAAAGACAAATGAGCAGCAGTTTCTGGCCTTTTATGCCGCCAAACTTTTCTAGTGGTTAGCGTACCTGACTGCGGATAAGGAGGTCCTGGGTTCGAATCCCAGTTCGGGCATGGATGTACTTTCTCTCTCTATCCTGTCTTTGTCCTTTCCTTCTATGAATGAGTTGTGAATGGTTGCCTACCCTATAAACGGGTCCCTATAGCATGTGTGTAGAGCAAAGTCGTACTTTCACCTTCATGGTACTCTGATTAAAAACGAAAGACGCTCCCAATTGACTTAAATTCGCATAGAAACGGCATAGCGAGCTTGGCTTGTTCAAGTGTCATTAGTAACAACAACAACATTGCTGATAAACATTGAAAATAAGACATTAGCAAATATGAAAAATTAAGCCATGAAATTTTAAGTTTATATTGATATTTTTTCTTTTCCAACATAAAAAATTTTCATTATTGTGATGCAATTATTTAATAATCTTTTATGGAACACAAGCGTGAAATATTATTATTAAACGTGATGATTTTGAAATTCACTAGATGTGAAATCCGGTTAATAAAGAGTGAGTAAAATGTTAGCGTAGTGTGTGTGTTATAACTTTGTTGTAACTTTACTGGCACCTATATACAAACTGAGTGGTATATAGAATGGTGGTGGAGGTTAAGTGAAAGTTAAAAGTGGAATTTTTCTCTGTAGTTTAAGAACTGTTTTAAATATGATTTTTCCTAGTAATTCTTAATTTTTTATGGTGTTGTGGATTGAATTCAATCATTCATTTTTTTTAAATTTATGTCTGATTTATCTGTTTTTTAATTTCCTAAATACCCTCATTTTTGTTTTATATAATTTTAAATGTCGCCCAACTTGTCTATTGATCAGCGTACCTGATTGCGGACAAGGAGGTCCTGGGTTCGAATCCCTGTTCGGGAATGGATGTACTTTTTCTCTTTATCTATCCTGTCTTTGTCCTTTCCTTGTATGAATGGGTTGTGAATGGTTGCCTACCCTATAAAAGGGTGTCCCTATGGCATGTGTGTACTGAGGAAGTCGGACTCCACACCAAAATATGGTTCAGTTGGAAAAGTGTAACAGCGCAACCTATGTTGCCAGCCTAGCTGGCACTCGACAACAACAACAACATAATTTTAAATAATAGGTATAGCAGTTACTTGGCCATTATAAAATTACATTTATTTAAAAATAAAGAAAGTAAGATACGTTTGAGTTCTAAAAATTATATAATTTTCGAGCTATATTTTTCATTTCATTTCTTAAAATCTTTGAAAAATATGTGTTTCACATCATCTACTAATTTATATTAGAATTTATTATTCTATCAAATAAACTAATTGATTTTAAACTAGCTAAATTTCTTCTTTTACCCAAACATTAAATCCATAAACTTATAAAAGAATTTTAAATAAAATAGAATAAAGAAACTGTTTTTACAGTACAGAAAATTAATAATTTTCGAATTTAGGAGTATATGAAATGTAAAATAAAGTATGCAATTTGAAGTATGTTGAAATTCTTCCATCAGGACAAAGATTTCCGTTGCTTACTACAGCCAAAAACATTTGTAACCATAAGTAATTCTATTTGATAATTTTAATTACATGAGCTATAGTTGGTAATGCAATAGATATAACTTGAAATTAATTTTCATTTAATCCATGTTTTTAAAATAATAGCAAATATGACAGTACTAAAAAACTTTGAATGATGAAAATTAATGTGTATTTCAGATTTTAGAAAACAAAACAAATCTTAGTCTCTAAATTAATATTTAAAAATTAAAAAGATAAATCACGAAATGATTTAAAGTATTCTCAATTTAAGGGTGAGTATTTCATAAAGAATATAGTAATGTACGTACATTTGATAAATTGAGAAATTTTTTTATATTGAAAACAACACACAGCTTAACTTAAAAATTTGTCATAAAATCTTACTAAAAATACGGGGATATATTAATAAATGATCTTTTTATAAAATTAACTTTTAAAATAAATAAAATTTTGGAAAATTTAAATATTTTAGAAATAATGTGTATTTTTATTATTTTTTCATTTTTCTGAGACTAATTTATTTTGCCTTGAATGTATTATGAGTATATAAGTGTTTTTAGCTTAAAAATTAATGCATGATTTTTATTAATTTAAATAAATATTTTTACATTTCCATTTAAATTTCATTTGATGCAATAAAAAAATGCTAGCTTTAAAGTGTGATTTTGATTAAAAGTATGAGAGGTTTTTAATACTCAAAAATTATCTTTGGTAAATGGAATAAAATAAAATTCATTATCTTCATATATTTCTTTAGGTTTTTTCTTAGCCTTGCCAATTAAAAGAAGCTCATTATATTATACTATATTATATAATTTTTCAGAAATAGAAATAAAATTATTTTATTTTAAGTTATATTTTCCTTTAGTTATAAATTTATAAGCTTAGTAGTTTGTAGTTATAAATATGACCAGCTAAAATATGTTGACTGTATGTGTTTTTTAAGAGAGCTTCTTTTAAAACTAAAAGTACAAAAGAACCATGAAAAGGATATATTTTACTGCTACGATACAAAAAATTTTAAAAAAATATTATGAAAGAAAAAATTTTGAAACTAGCTCTCTAAAACAAACATGTTAAATTAAAAGCTCATTTACTACACGTTTCTTACAACAATTATACTTCTGGCCTTTGGCAAGTAAAATAAAATATGAGAATTTGTTTATTTTTAAAACATTTTGACATAAATATAAATATTGATAGAAATCCATCCCAATTTCTTTCTTTCTTGTTATGTCCCTTTATCAAAGTTTGAATAATGTCACAAGAGTTGAGCTACAACAGCTGCCTTCCCTAAACTTCGAATCATTTCAGGACAACAAAATTCGAACACATTTGGTTAATATGTACAGCTTGTAACAAAAATCATCTTCGTATGTAATATATTTTCAAAAGTAAAGTATAATTTAAAAAGTATTTTTCAATTCTGCTTAGTTTATTTGATTACGTGGCAAATTCATATAATCGTTCTAGATGTGGAAATTAATCAAAGCATTTGATGTGGAATAATTTGGATATTTCAAACTGTTATCCTCTGCTCCCTATATCTCCTGCAATATGACATGACCGACACTGTCCAGAAGTGAGTAACTCTCTACAATAGTAAGGATCTCATAATGTACTAGTGAGAATCTGAAATGAAATGTGGTTTTACTTTGTTTGTTGCCCTGCAATTTCTTTTTCCACTTAGTGGATAATACAGTTTAATCTAATATAGTCGTATACAATGGCTAAATGTTAATACCACCGCCCAACTTGTCTAGTGGTCAGTGTGCCTGACTGAGAATAAGGAGGTCCTGGATTCGAATCCCGGTTCGGGCATGGATGTACTTTCTCTATCTATCTATCCTGTCTTTGCCCTTTCCTTGTACGAATGAGGTGTGAATGGTTGCCTACCCTATAAACGGGTCCCTATGGCATGTGTGGAGAGCAAAGTCGTACTTTCACCTTCATGATGCCCTGATTAAAACGAAAGATGCTCCCAATTGACTTAAATTCGCATTGCCAATTCATAGCGAGCTTGGCTTGCCCAAGTGTCATCAGTAACAACAACAACAACGACAAATGTTAATACTAAAATATTACGAACAACCAAGACAGAATATTAAATGAAACAAATGAATTCTTATACTAACTTGCAATTGTTACTCTTTCAACTATTCAACTAAATTGAAATGGAAATCTTAATCGTTTATATGATATCACTTTTCTTTTGTGAGAATTAATTCTACCGAATATTACAATTTAAAATATATTCCAACTCTTCCTACAATCATACAAACCAGATCTAAATCGCATCCATGAATTATTGACCTGAAACTAATGTCATGGAACTGTAATCATGTTACGACGTACATTTAGTCACAATTTTCAGTTAATTACAAAAGAATTAATTAATTTCTGCTTATTTTCAGTAGGACATTGACAGGCTGTGTTGTCAGTTAAAAATCAGTACCAAAACCGAATTTCTTGCAACATTTTCCTATCTTTGATCTATGTGACTTATGGTTATATAATTAAAATATGACAGGAAACATCACTTCGAAATTATTTTAAAACTTTAGTATTTTAATATCGCTTTATTTTGGATTATGAATCTTCATAAAAGGAGCCAAATTTAATCTGCATTGTGTTTTTAAAAGCGATGTCACTATTGAATTTTGTACAAAGCTGCTTGATTCATCTTAAAAGCATAATAATTTTACTGAAATTCAAATTATTTTCACCTTTTCAATTCAATTATTTTTTTGTTTTCAATGTTTGAAAACTAATAAATAAAATGATATTCAAGCAATAAAAAATTTGAAAAATTGTTTTCAAGCTTAAATTTAGGCTTTGTTATCAAGAGTGTATGAAATATGTGAGAAAGAATGCAGTGTAAAAATTTGTAATAAAAATGTTTTTCAATTTTAAAATAATAAATTTTTTTATGAAAGAGAATAAAAAATTTTATTTTTATTTAAGATGGAGTCTCAGCCAAATGGAAAATATTCCTGTAAATCGGAAATGTCCAAGACTGTAAATGAGAAAGATCAAAGAATTCCACCAAAGAAATTCATGTGTAAGATTAATAAAGAAATATGGCGTTACAAATTTCACTACTTTTTATTCATTGGAGGTATGCATCGTTTTGTTTTTTTATATTTTCAACTGAATAAAATCTATTTTATTTAAAAAATTCTTTGAAGTAAGAAATTACAGTGTAAAATTGATAATTTAAGATCATGTAATAGAGTTTTGGGCAATTATACTTCATGTATACTAAAATAGCGCCAATTGAACTGTTAATGAGAATTATTAAAATTTTAAATGAAAATGTTAATACAAAAAATCTACTCTAATCACTATTTTCTTCATAATCTTATTTTTATGCAATATTATTTTCTATATCAGTGAAGTTAACTTACATTATCTTCGACCCAAAATGCAACACCCTGAATGAAGCATGCAAATTATGCGAAATTTACATAATGAACTTGCGGTGGTCAGGTTGCAGCTTATATGCACATCTTGGTAGAGTGTAATACACTTGCAAGAGATTGCCAACTTTAAAGGTAGAAGAGATTGCCAACTTTTAGTAAGGCAAGTGTTTCTTTTTCAGCATTCTTTTTGCATAGGCTATTTAACAGTGCCTTGTAGTAGATATTGAGTATTTTTAGAGCAACTTTATCATTTCTACCCAGGAAGATCAGTAGCCTAAGAGGGTTGCAGATTATTCTTCAGAGAAATCGGTGATCGTCTTGGACGAAACTAAGTAGTAGTGATGTGAGCCTGTAATCACACTGGAGGCTGGAAAGACCGACAGAACAGAACGCATCCATCTCATTGCACCACAGTAGTTGATAAGTGGGATATCAAGTACATGCCAGTGATGGATCACTCAGTCACATCAGGAACCTTACCCCAAGAGATTCAATCTTTTACTCACCATTTGGTATCCGCTATTACCATTAGGTTTCATTTGTAGCAGAATAAAATATATGCAAAGTGTCCATATTACCGTTGATTGAAAACCATAGGAATCTGCTCGGTTTGTTGTGCTAGAAACAATTGTCATGGACAATGGAATGGAATGGAAATATGTTTACTGACAAATGTCACTCCTTCCTTCAAACAAACGATAGTCGGATTTGAGTTTTGGGACACCGTTATATTGCAGAACATTTGTGTTATGCATCGCCCCACTTTTTCTGCACCCGGTTCATGATTTAGGATGATATTGGATTTCAATCCTGCATTTCCCTAGTACGCAGTAATAGTATACTAAAAATCCAGTACTATATCTCTAAGGTTTGGAACCCGTAGTCCTCACGTCCTTCAGGGCTTACCATATGCCATATTCCAACGTAATAATACTTGACCACATGTGATGTTCATCAGATTGTATTTTGTCCTTGGCTAGCTTGTTCTCCCGATCTGTCGCCAACTTAAAACATGTGGCTAATGCTTGCATAACTACTGACTCGGGATACATCACCCAGATAAACTTAGGCAGTATATGGAAGCCCTTCATATTGTTGCACACAAACTGTTCATTCAAAGACTATTTGATTCAAGTCTGAGGCATCTGGCAGTGGTCATAAACTGTAATGATGTCTACACCAAAAAGGATATTGACTATTAGTTTTCTACACGTCATAAGAAGCTGATATTTCAATAATTTGATCCATGTATAAGGTATTATCTATCAAATAAAGTTTGCTGTAATATATCTGTTCTTTTTGATGTTGCAATTTGGGTAGCCCTCAATGTATTCCGATGAATTTATCATATAAAATAACTTTCATGCTATCTTTTTTACATTTATTACAATTAATGAATAAGTTTTAGCAATGGAAAATTTAAAAAAAGATGATTATGATCATAGGAAACAAGAAAAAATTCCATTCTTTGTAAAAATGGAAATCTGACTTACTGTAAAAGAAGTAAAAAAGCTGAAATAAATGAAGTATTTAAATATTGATAAAATTAGTAAGAAAATTTAAATATGCACAAGAGCAATATTATGAGATTATATACATATATATAAATATGTATGTGTATATATGTGTGTGTTAGAAAAAATAATTAAACTTTATTACTTGTTTATTTTAATTATGTATGTTCTTATTTATAATTTTTTATATTACAATATATATATATATATATATATATATATATATATATATATATATATATATATATATATATATATATATATATATATATATATATATATATATTTCCTCATACTATACATGTAAATGTAATTATTTGATTCAATTCTTCAATTCTCAGTTATTGGTAAAGGTAAATCAATGTCACGTCATCATTATAAAACACTTTATTTATCGAAAATGTTTTTTACACTCTTGAAAAGATTTTTACTATCATATTCAAATATTGAAAGATATGTGAATATGATAGCAACCTAGAAAGTGTCCAAATCACCAAATACTTAAGATTTTTTTGGTTTTTCCCTTTTTGGCATATCTTCTCATTTTATGGTGAAGATAATATATTGAAAATCTATATAACATGTGCAGAAAATAAATTAAAAAGCATGCAGTCAGAAAGTAATAGATAGGAAGATAATGTTATGAAAGTGTTCGTATTTTTCAACTAAAGTAATCTTCATATCCATAAAGATCTTGGATATAAGTAAATTATTATAAAATTCATTAATGCAATCTTCTTCAGTGTTCAGTTTTAGAATCAGTTATATATAAATGAAATTAAATAAAATAAAACCCTAAATTTTTATGAAAAACAATTTCTAAGTTTATTGAACAGACAGGCAAATATGAATCTTTTATTTTCATGAAATATTTATTTCAAGTTTGTTGACAAGTTCACTGAGATGTTAAATGATTTTTAACATTTGAATATCAAATATTATAAGTATATAGCTATATAGTTAATTTTACAAAAATAAGAATTCCATATCTTTCTATCTGTTCTATCATTTCTAATAATAAATCGTTTTGTTATTACTATTAATAAAATATATGCCACATTTTCTAAAGTAATGTATTTAAGAAACTAAAATTTTTCAAGCAAAAAATAACTTGAAAATTTCATGGCAGTTTAAAACTTCTAAAATGTTCATTAAATTTTTAATTCATCCTATGAACTAATATTCTATAATAGTTACTTAATATTTCAGCCGCAGGTGCAGGATTTCCTTTTATTCCCATAATAGCAACTCACCGAATAGGAATATCCAACACAGCATTTGCTATAATTCTCATGGTGCAACATTTTCTCTTTGTTTTTATGAAGCCTGCTATTGGATATTTAGCAGATTATTTTAACAAGATAAAACTAATACTTTCCTCTCTAGTATTCATAATGGCATTTTGCTATATAGTTATCTTAGCAATCCCAAAAATAAAATCACCATTAAAACATTCTGAATTTGTTTTAAGCACTAATCATTGTATAATTCATTCCAATACCAGATATAAAACTTTTCAAGCCATTGACTACAGGAAAGATCAAAATGAAACTCGGAATCTTAAAATTCTGAGTAATGATTTAAAAAGGAGTGATGTTCTTGAAAGTTATCAATCCAACATTTGCGGTAAAATAAATAATTCAATCCTTGAAACATTATTGGATTTCAGGCAAACTATGGCACCAGAAGTTTCTTACAATTGGAAATTATATAATGTTTCAGACATGAAATTTAACAATGCATTTCATTTTAGTAACAACATGTCTTCTCAATATGAGCATTCAGTTATGCGGAAATATAAATATTGTTTATGTTCAAATTCTGATAAAGATCAAATTACTAGCCAGGAGTTGACCAACTCTTCTCAGTGTATCTGCTGTACTGAGAGTTGCTGTTACTGCGCCATTTTCCAATCTGAATCTTCAAATAATTCAGAAAGCACTTATAATAAAACCTACAAAAATGAGCTTTTAGCATACCAAGTATGGCTTTTTGCCATTCTTTTCACATCCTCAATGATCTGCACTACCTGCATCTTATCAATTTCCGATGCAGCTTGTTGTGAAAACATTGAAAAAGTGGGTGCTCAATTCGGGCACCAGAGAATGTGGGGCTCTGTTGGTTGGGGAATAGTAGGACCTATAGCTGGCCAACTTAATGATTATACTGGTGATTACATTATTTCCTGGTGTATCTTGATTTTGGGTTTAGTTTTAACCATATGGAACATCTGTGAAATCAATCTACTGAAGCCACGTTTCTCCCAAAACATTTTCAAAGACGTGAAAACAGTTCAAAAATCGGGTGAATTTCTTGTTTTTGAAATTGGTGTCCTGATGAATGGTATTGGTTCAGGCATCGTATGGAACTATTTAATTTTGTTCCTTACTTCAATTGGAGGAAGCAAGCTTCTCTGCGGATTGGCCTTGACCGTGCAAAGTTTTCTTGGCTCTATTCCATTTATGTTCTTTTCTGGACGAATAATAAAAACTATAGGACACATGAATGTGGTGTCATTAGCTTTATTCACATATATGCTCCGATTTATGTGGTACAGTTACTTGAAGAATCCTTGGTTAACGCTATTGGTTGAAGCCCTACATGGCCTCACGTATGGACTACTATATGCTAATATTGCTTCTTTTGGTAATGATTCTGCTAAGCCAGGAACAGAAGTGACGACACAGTCTCTTCTCTTCACCATGCATGAAGGCTTTGGTGAGTATTATACTTTTAATATTATTATTGTTAAGCAAATGAGTAACAACATCTTCGGAAAATTTTAAGTTTCTTAAATTAAATATTTGTGTGCGTTTACGCTCTTTTAAAAAACTTTAAATGCTTAAATACTTACATTTCTTATAATGGTAAGAGCTTTGAAATATTATAAATTTTCACTTAATTTTATATATAAAATTATACACAGTATTTTTTTATATTTTTAAAATATATTTTTTATGTTTGTGTCATGTTTTAATCTATTTTTCTGAAATTTGAGAGCCAAAGTCAATGGTTTTAATCTCTGTAACTGTGAAAACTTGATTCTATACATAGTTTAAAAGAGCTAAAACATCATTTTTTTTTATTTTGCTCTAAACATTAATTATTGATTATTATATATATTTACTACTGGCCATTAAAATTGCTACACCAGGAAAGCGGCACATCACACACGTGAAATTTGCATGACAGGTAGAACTTGCTGTAATATGCAAATGATTAGATTTTCAGCCCAATCATACAAAGCAGTCGACAGTAGCGACACCTACAATGTGTATAAAACCAGAGATTTGACAGCAGTTTGATCATACTCAATTTCCGTTTCAACGTTGTTTTCCGCTGTTTTTGTATGTTTTTTGTTGTAATGCCTCGTGTAAGAAGGAGAAATGCCTATCAGTACTTGTCTGATTTTGATCGAGGAAGGATTATAGCCTACTGGGATTGCGGTCTATCGTACCGCAATATTAATGCTCACGTCGGTCGAGACCCCATGACTGTTAGTAGAATATGAGAATCAATGGGTTCAGGACAATCATATGGAACGTCATGCAAGATCTCAGCGACCCCCATCACTAACAGCAGAGGAGACAGACATCTTATCCGCATGGTCACAAGGGATCGTACAGCCATGTCACGAACCCTTAGTCGAGAAATGGAGTCATTTGCAAGGCAACAAGTTTCTGCTCGAACAGTTCGACGACGTTTGCAGCAGCATGGATTGTCTGCACGGCGACCATGGCTTCGGCTATCATTGACGCTGCATCATAGACAGGAGCGCCTTCAATAGTGTGATCAGCGACGGACCTGGACGTGGGAATGGCATCACGTCATCTTTACAGATGAATCTCGGTTCTGTATAGAGGACCATGATGACCGCATCCATGTTTGGAGGCATCGTGGAGATCGCGCATTGCCAGCTTGCATTGGACATAGCCATACTGGCCCATCTGCTGGAGTGATGGTGCCATTGGATACACGTCTCGATCACCTCTTGCTCGCATTACTGGCACTTTGAACAGCAACCATTACATTTCCGATGTGTTAAGGCCCGTGGCTCTTTCCTATCTTCGTGGACTCCCTAATGCTTTGTTTCAACAGGATAATGCACGACCGCATGGTGCCCGTACTGATCTGAACTTCCTTGATACAGATCAGGTTCGACTGTTACCCTGACCAGCACGTTCTCCTGACCTGTCACCAATTGAGAACGCGTGGTCAATGGTTGCCGAGCGATTGGCACGCCATCACTCACCATCCACTACAGTCGATGAACTGTGGCATAGTGTTGAAGTTGCATGGACTGAGACCTCCGTACATGCCATACAATCTCTGTTTGACTCCATGCCGAGGCGAGATAAATGCTGTTATTGCAGCCAGAGGTGGCTGCTCTGGGTACTGATTTCTCAAGATCTATACATCCTAATTTCCTGTAAATCTAATCACTTGTTCTTTCCACTATAATGTATGTGTCCAATAAATATCATTCTGTTATTTGCATTCCTTCTTGGTGTAGCAATTTTAATGGCCAGTAGTGTATTATTTAAGAGAGTTCTCCTTTAATAATTAAATATTAAATAATATTAGAAAAATAATTTCCGATACTTTATTCAGAAGTTTTAAATTTGAATTGTATCTTCGGAATTCCCCTCCCACTATAAGCTACAATTAAAAACTAAATCCACCCTTGGTTGTAAAATGTGACAGCAGAGACCAAAAGTGGTGTGAATGAAAAATAAGAAGTATACAAGTATATAAGTTTTGAACTGTAAATAAAACATTAGTTATTAATAAAGCATCCTTAATTAATAATAAGCATAATTACACACACACAAATGAATTAAAATCAAAAATACTCCATGTTCTTTAATCTATATCTATTTTACTTACTTCTTGAACTTTGGATTTTGTCAGTATTTTAATTTAATTTGTTATTTTAATAAATATTTTTTTCAGTTGAATGTAAATTGTAAGCAAATGTTAATAATTTGAGATGATAACACCTGAATTGTGTTGACCAAGTACACTGCTGGACAATTGTTAAGAATGGATCACAAATTGCAATATAGCATAGCATTAAGCGAGACATGAGGCCTTGTAGGATAAAATATAGCTGCCACACTGTTCATACATTAGAATAAATAATATTTATTGTTCTGGAAAGTACAAAAGCTGTGAAACATCTGAAAGAAGAAAAAATGTTCCTTTGATGCTGCATACGGAAAAATGGAACAATGCATCTAAAAATCAGCAGGCACCTTGAAGAAAGGTATCAGTACAGGATTTGTCCACCGTGGAGTGTGATGCAACATTCTACACGTCGTATTATACTTTGCATAACATTATTATTATTTTTTTTCTAATGGCGGGCACAAGAGAGTTGAACCCTATGCCACAACAAGGCCAGAGACTGCTACTCATTTGTAGTTACCCAACGGGCACCTGTGAACCAAGTCACGGAGGCGAGTAGCGTTACCCGCGCCATACCACCACAAACCCATTTATAGGGCGGGCCACATTCATACATCACAGAAGAAAGAAGGAAATATTCATGCCCGAACCGGGATTCGAATCCGGGACCAACAGCTCAGGAGTCAGGAACGCTAACCACTCAGCCAATCGGTCGGCTGCATAACATTATCCACCAACTGTTGAGGCAATTTATCCCATTCCTCTGGGAGTGCACGGATGAGGGTGTTCGTTTTTGTCGGAGGATAGTTTCGACCAGCAACTCGCCTTCCCAAAGCATCCCACACATTTTCAATGGGGTTTGGATCTGGAGAACGTGATGGCTTTACGAGGCGTTGATATTCCCTCGATGTCTAGACTATTCTTAACAGCAAGTGCTCGATGACATGTTGCGTTGTCGTCCATAAAAACAAATTTATCACCGACAGCACCAAGGAAAAGACGAATATGAGAAAGTAGAACTTCATTAATGTATCGTTGGTCCGTCATAGTCCCATTCGCAACCACATGTAGAGGCGTGCTGCAATTGATCATGATGACACTGCATGTCGGATATCGGCCCCTTTCCTGGATATTTTGTGCACGATTAGCAGTACCCCTCTCGCGCCAGATCAGTTGGCGTCTACAATCCGATGACAGACTGAACCTGCTCTCATCTGAGAATAGTACGCATGCACAATCCTGTTCAGTCCAATTGCGATGCTCACGACACCATTGCAAACAGGCAGTACGGTGCTGTCTGGTCAATGGGATACACACAATAGGTCTGCGGGCGTATAGTCCTCCTCCTCTCAAACGTCTGGCAACAGTTTATCGGGAGATCTGCTTTCCTGAGGCAGCAAGAAACTGATTTGCCACCTGCTGAGCTGTGGTGCGCCTGTTCCTTTTTGCTGATAGGACGATATATCTGTCTTCTGCAGGTGTCGTACTTCTAAGACGAACTCCCCCGTGCCTCCTACTACACATTCCAGTAGTTTTAAATGACTTCCACAGCCGTGAGACAACGCTGTGAGCGATGTCAAACTCCCTGGCAACATCTGTTATTTTTCGCCTTTCTTCGATTTTTCCAATAATTCTGCCACGCATAAAATCGTCTAAGTGATGTCGGGAAAACATGCCAAAAATTTCAAGTTTATCTAAACTTTGACTTGAATCTTTGACCTGTAAAACTTTGACTTGAAACAACAACTGTCCACACGCGTCAAAACCATATAAAACTCTTATGAACGCTATCACGTGATGAACAGATGTGGAGAAAAAATTTGTATACGCATACTTTTTCTTACTATATCCCGCACTTATTCTGGTTTTCCGCATTTTGCTTCCTTTCATTTTGTGGTTGCTATGGATGATAGTGTTATCCGTCCTTAGCAATTGTCCAGCAGTGTATATTTTATTTAGAAAATTTACATTTTAAATTTCTTTTTCTAAAACTTTGTTGATGTGTTCCAATTGAACTCAAATTTAAAATTTATTTATTACTAGTATACATATCAAGCTGCTAATTACAATTCTCAATATCTTTGTTGAATAAATACAATTTAACAAAAGTAAAAGTTGAGTATTAGGTACTATATTATTTAGAATATATATTTCAGGTTGTGGATTGGGCTGCATTCTAGGAGGCATCGGATTAGACCATTTAGGAGGCCATATGACATTTTTTATTGCCAGTCTTTCCGCAGGATGTGGATTCATTTTGCACCAAATTCTGTATCAATTCGTTCGGAAGAGTAAAGGTGTGATGAAAGTGACTACCTCGCCTTAGAATAATCAGGACATTTTCTAAAATAATTGCACCAAATCCCTCGATGGTTCTAAGATTCATTATAATGAATGGAATTTTTCAAGACTAAGTTAAATACTTATATACCATATTTAAATCCATGCTTTCATTTTAATTTAATTTTTAATATTTTAATGATACTCATCAATTATACTGTATAAAAAGCATTTATTAGAAAAAAACTTCATAAAGTGGTAATTTTGCTAAAACTGTATTACTTTAGCAATGATTCCATGCAACGTTTATATCTATCCTACATTGAAAATGTTAAACATTACTATTTTAGATATTTTATATGTGAAACGTCAAATCTTGTGTTATATGCTTAAGAGATTATTTATCTAATGTTTTATTAAACTTGAAATTTCCTTGCTGCAAATATTCATTAAAATAAACTGTTTATTTGTCTTAGGATGCTTTCTTTTACAATTGTCTACTTCTGTCAAATACAATCGTTAAACACACATACCACATTAAATTTTATAACTGCCATCACACGAAGAGATAGAACTAACTCCCTCTCACATCCCAAACATACATTAGTAGAGGGACAGTTAATTATGAAATACATAAGAGATAAGAAAGCTTTTACAAAATGGTTATATTTGATGGTCTTAAATACCAATCACTCTTTCTTACGGATATGAAAACTATGTTTTTATCATCAATTATTATATCTCGATAATTAGAGAACATTATCAAATAAAATAAATCAATCAAATGTATAAGACAAAATCTAAATTACACTGAGGATAATAGACTGATTGTATCAATTTCCTCTCGGATTAGGTTCGACTTACTATAAAATCTCTTGAAACTTCTTAAATTACATCAAAAAGTGAATGATACATTATTTTATACACAGCATTAACAACGAAAAGCACACGAAACACATAGATTCTAGGCCATGGGTTCCCAAACTTTTTTTCTCGAAACACATAGATCTAGGCCATGGGTTCCCAAACTTTTTTCTCGAAACACATAGATCTAGGCCATGGGTTCCCAAATTTTTTTCTCGAAACACATAGATCTAGGCCATGGGTTCCCAAAATTTTTTTCTCGTGGACCACTTTCAAAGTTTTACTATTTTCGGTAGGCCCCCTGCTGCTACATTTCCACTGCATTCCCAAAACTCCTAAAAAGTATCACCCTAAATTGGGAGTGTTAAGAAAAAAAAGCAGCACATTTTCTTGTGTTCTATTTACTAAAATTATACTTCTGGTTATACAAAATTATAAACATTTATTATTACAAACAATCAACAAATGTCAAAAAATCCACAATGAACTCTGAAGTGTAAATCAACAATAAAAAAATAGTCATACTTTTAATGAAACGGATGTACTTGATGAATTGATAGCAAATTATCAATATTAGGTTATCAATAAATTATAATACTATAAAATACTAATAAATTATCAGTGCTCTTTTTTTGTTAACAAGTTGCTAATGGCACTAAAACTTCTTTCGAAAAGGTATGACGTGGGAAACGCTATAAAGAATTTTC
This sequence comes from Latrodectus hesperus, assembly GCA_037975125.1. Taxonomy (NCBI): domain Eukaryota; kingdom Metazoa; phylum Arthropoda; class Arachnida; order Araneae; family Theridiidae; genus Latrodectus; species Latrodectus hesperus. The sequence goes on from JAJQOW010000297.1 coordinate 36,825, forward strand.
TTGCAATTTCTCACAGTGCAGGATATTTTTCATGGATTTCTGCCTGCAGCCAAAATGTTTGATTGCCTTTTTTAAATTTCTCCTTCAGTTCTTCGTTGGTGCTGAGCTCAAGTAACTCCTCTTGTACCTGGAACCAGGGGGTACGCGTACTTTCCTGGGGCTTGAGCAGCCACCAGGCGCGTCGGCAGGTGGTGGATCGCCGAATGTCCTGTAGGAATGACAGGATAGCCTTGAATATAGAATCAGAGGCCGCGAACCAGCTCCCGTAAAGCCTGGTGTTATGCGATCCGTGCCTAGGGCTAATTGGCACCGCGGTATTGGTGTCTTAACGGAGCCTCTAGTTACCTGGAAAACTTCTAGAGTAATTTGCCTTGCCCAGTATCTCAGGCAATGCTGGGTGGACTTATTTTACCTGAGCTTATTAATTGTTATCTTGTGGCTGAAAAGACACAAGAAATAACAAACCTTTCTGGATTTGCAGGTGAAGCCTCTGAAGTAGACCTTGCTGAAAAAGACAAGGGAATTCAGAGGCAATCTTGTAAAGGGGCAGTAACGAATCTTTCACTTGAGGTAGAAATGACCTCCAAACAATCTTCTTCTGGTGAAAGCCAGGAAGCTATCCCTAGCATGACTGACTTTCTGACCAGATGGGACTGTTTCAGCAAGATCCTATCTGCTGGAAATGTCATACGCAAGAGGAAACGGCAGAGCATATCATTTACGAATGTGAGGCTCTTGCACTCCCTAGATTAACTTCTTTAGGCATCATCCATACTAGAGAGTTACACCTAGACTCCATTAAAGGGTTATCGGACTTTATTAATAAAGTGGGTGACCCGAGCAACTGGAACTAGGAAACATTGGGTTTGGAATTAATTGGTACAAAATGCTGATAAAAGCAGAGGTGCCCAATGGCATACAAACCCAACTCTAAGAAGAAGAAGAAAAACTCCTCTTGTAATACCACATTCGCCTCTTCCGTTTCATCAAAAGGGGTTATGATTTATGGTGGTATTTCCTTCGTCAGAAAGATCTTCAAATCTATTTTTGAAGTCATCATGCAGGGTATTGAAATGTTGAGCATAAGTCTGAATATCCTCATCAAGACATTCTATCTATGGCAAGTGCGGAAACCGGGATAATTCGCGCCTAATATAGATGGCAAAGCACAGCGCAAGTCGCATTTCATCCCTTTGCAGATCTAAACAAGTATCCTGGACGAGCCGGCGCACGCACGGCACTTTGCATGTCAGACATGTAGTGTACACTTGTACTATTATCTATTGTGTTATTCAATTCTGTGTTTGAACTGAGTCACGAATATTTTTGAGTACCTACCTAGTGAATGATGCTACCGACCTATGTTGATAGGTAAATCTAAGCCAACATTTTTCTTCTTTATTATGATAACCAGAAAAGTTTTCGTGGACTCACCACTTACTACTTGCGAGCCCCTGTTTTCTTTTCTCGTCTACGTGGACCCCCATGTGGTCTCCTATGGAACCTTCGGGGTCCACCTGGACACTTTGGGAATCTATGATCTAGGCGAAAAAAGAATTTTCTCAAATGCTGTGTGTGTGAACACTTCTAAATTGCATTTTTAGTGTTCAAATAAGAATCCATATCCAGTCAAATACTAAGGGTTAAGCTTTTACTAAAATGATTGTACATTTAATACTTTAAAATATTTAGTTACCTAATTTCGTTGAAGCAAGAATTAGTATTTGAAAAATTATTTTTGACAAGATTTTTCACGAAATATAAATGTTTTATACGTTTATATATTTGTTACCGACAAATTTAAAATTTGATATTATTTAGAATGAACATGAATTGAAATTTGACATTATACAGTCAATATATAACTCCGAAAGCAGGTTGGCAATATATGAAACGATTCCTATTTCTATCATTTTCTAAGCTTTCTATAAAAGTCTGAATGAGAAACCGGAAAAATAGTTACTACATCTTATCGTTTCGAATACGGCAATTCCCGCCAATTCTAATATATGTATCCAGGATCAGAATTTGTCAGTTGTCCTTTGCAGTTTGTTCGGGAATGTCAATATATTCAATCATACTAAAATGTTTTCAACAAAAAAAAATAGTTTTCTCCTTGTTGTATGAAAATAGAGAAGAAAATTATATTGGAGAATGTGTCATGATCTATAGACATGAAACAACGAATCGATGAAGAACTTACCGAAATTCGAATTAAATTTGTTAAAATTATAATATTTTTATAGGAAGTATAGTAACACAGAAATTAATAAATGCATGAAAACATAAAAGAACCCCTGAGGAGGAACCCATGGGGGTGCAGGTTGCTGAATTGGTTTGTTGCGATGAATGTGGAAAACAAGACAATATTTATGCTGTTTAAGAAAGTGATAGCAATATAATATTCAACCATAGGTAAGAAGTTATTTCTTGTTTTTCATGAAGTTCATTTTACTATTGGACACGGATGACATACTAGACAATAGAAAAAACTTTTAATCAAATACAAAAAATGTTACACGTCATTACATTGAATGGTCATTACATCAACCTTTGTGAAACTTGCCAAGAAAAAAGAAAGATTGAAGTGAAACTTATAAATTTTTCCGAATTCGATTCCTGTTGTCCAGTAGATCTTTTTGACTTTCAATATTAACTAGATAGAGCATACAAATTTTTATGTAGTAAAATCTTCTCATAGAGTTTGATTTAGCATAAATGGGGTGACCAGTTTTAAGAAGTTTTGGACAGCACTAATGATTGACCATGGGAAGCTTCGCTATTCACAAAGCAAGGTTATGGTCTAAAGAATTAATCAAAATATAAAAAATAAGCTCTGTATTTTGTTGAAAGACAACAAATCTTACAATTGAAGTGAAAGACTGTGTTTCATTCAATTATGAAAAATGGAGCGTATCGTTCTGTGACCAGAATAACACCATATGAAGTTTTTTTTGGCTATGAATCCAAGATATGACTTATAATGCCTCTTTTAACCTGAGATGCTATAAAAGACATAAATACAGGGGAGTAATTTGGAAAAGCAATATAAAGCTACCAAACAATGAAGCATTCTGAAAATAATCAGATTATGCTGCTGATAAAAGTGCTTATTTCAGGAAACAATGAGAAGAATATATTGATAGGGAATTAAGCCAATAATATGAAAGCACCTTTGTTTTAAAACAGAAAATGCTATTGAAAGAAAAAATCGATACTAAAATGAATATGGAAATACAAGCCAAAAAGCGAAAATAAATTTGGAAAAAAAATTTCTTGTTGCTTCTTCGTGAACTACTATGCGAGAATTTCTATTCCTAACATTAACAAGGGCGTCAGAATCTGATAAGGAAAAAGGTGATTTGGGCAATATTTTTGCAGTTGCAATGAGTGAGGTTAATTTTTACCAACTTGGAAATTTTGGAGAAATTTTAAAGCAATTATAAACTGGATCATAATTTATTTTATTTCTCAAAAACTTTTTTCTAAAAATCGATAACATTCCCAAGAGAGAGATTATTTCTAAAATAAACAAAAACAAAGGGAATTAAGAAAATTCTTTTTGAATATAGTTTTGCTTGTTTTTTTTTCTTTTTGCAAAAAAAAAGTATAACAACTTAACACAAAAAGTTTACACATTGCAAAACATATTTTAAGATCTAATCTAATTCTGATCTGAATAGACAAAAAAAATTAATACAATATAAACAGAAGTAGAACTTACAGTAGTTCTTTTTTCTGTACAGCATTCAGAAATAAACAAGCACCCAAAAAATAAAATAAATAATGTCTGGCTGAAGTTTAGGGTCAAACGTAAAAACATTATCTAACAAATAAAAGTAAAAACATTAAAAAACCATCTAATTAATAGCGTTTAAACGCGCTGTTACCATCATAAAAGTAAATCTCACTTACAAATTAGCTAATAACAAAACAAATGATAGAAAATTTTCTTCTAATATGAAACTATTAAATATAAATTTCATCTACGTTATTCCAATTCATTTTATGTGACTGCATATAAGGAACGCTGACACCTTATTTTTCTGCAAACAAAAACAATACTTTCTCAAGAATTGAAAAAAATAATAATAAAAAAATATGTAATATACGAAAAAAGAGGTAATATGATGCCGTGTGTAAATACTTTTTCCACGCGGTTACGCATTAATGTCTCAATTGGAGAAACACAATGACATGTTTTTTCTTGAAGTGAAAACTTGTTCTGAAGTACAGTGTTATATCATTAACTTGTGACTGTATGGAAAGTTCAAATCAGTGTTAATTGTGTTGCGAATTATAGTTACAAATGTTTGATGAAAATCTATATAATAAAATTTTTATTTTAAGTTACCCTGAGACGAATATTCTGATATAAAATTCAATCCATTCCATGCAATCTTTCTCAACTCAACTTCCAATAAATATTCCTCAGACAAGCAGAATAAGAAGTGATTTATTTATATTGATTCTAGAGACCATAAATGCACAATAAAAATACAATTGTATATAAAATATTTTATTGCAAATGGTCGCATTTCTTATAAAAAAAGCTCTAACTCATTTAAATAAATTTTAATTTTATCAAAACCAAACAAGATTGTTTTGATTAAAATTATTTTCTTTTTCTTTCAAAAATCTGATTGCAGAAAAAATGTATTTTTATTAAATTTTTATGTCAAGTTAAATTTTTTACAAGCATATTTAAATATTCAATAAACACAATATTTTTAATGAACAAACAAGGATACATAGGAAAATCATTCCAGATAAAGATAGGATATTAAATAGCTTTCTAAAAAAAATTTTACAAAAATTTGCGAATTCAAGATTTCCAGTAATACATTGATTTTTCCTTCGAGGTTTCGGTTTCAAAAAGTGAAAAGCACATACTTTTTTTTACATTCTTCACGATTATGATTTTAGTAAGAAAAATGAAATTGCTTAATTTCTTTAACAAATTATTACAACTGCTAAAAGTAAGAAAAAATATAACGGACATAAAGTAAAAATTTAAAACAGAAAATATATAATAAAAATTTAAAAAATAAAGTATTTTAACAGAGGCTACGTCTTAGAATTATATTACACTGAACAAGAAATAAGTTTGTAAGGTTTGATTCATTTGTGTTTCTTGAAAAGGAGTGATTGATTTAATTGAGATACCAGTCATGTTTCATTTCCTGTTTGATAAGGCACACGATATCCGTGTTTTTCAACAATTATTAATTCTAACTCATGAAATCAAAGTAATTCAGAGTGATCTGCCTGATACGTAATAATTTATATTTTACTACATTACAAGAAAAATTTGCTACAGAAATAAACATATGCTTAATAAATTAATATGTTAAGCAAATAAATAAATTATAATGAAAATTTTCTTAAGTGAAAGTATGAACAAAAAACAGCAAATTCATAAAAATAATAAAATATCAACAAATTTTCTATCGAAAAAAATTATTTACACCTAAACATAAGCAAAAGCTAGTATCTAAAATTGAGGCTATAATGTGGCATATAATATGAATGAGAAATTTTGCCAAAAGGATGAGCTTGGTGTAGGGATACTTGATATAATGCATGATGCAGTACGTAGGCAAATGGTTATCAGGCATTTGCGCAGTCATTTGATATGGGAACATATGTATATGAGAACAACATTGGTCCAAATAGGATGCGCCACATGATACACTTTATATTTGTCATAATTGGTTTGTCTAATAAAACATATGACCTTATTGCACATTCGTACAAACGTCGCACTGAGTTCTTTCCCAATTAATGAACTCATTGATCACTGAACAGCCATGAACAGGATGCGCCACATGATACACTTTATATTTGTCATAATTGGTTTGTCTAATAAAACATATGACCTTATTGCACATTCGTACAAACGTCGCAGTGAGTTCTTTCCCAATTAATGAACTCAGTGATCACTGAACAGCCATGAACAGGATGCGCCACATGATACACTTTATATTTGTCATAATTGGTTTGTCTAATAAAACATATGACCTTATTGCACATTCGTACAAACGTCGCACTGAGTTATTTCCCAATTAATGAACTCAGTGATCACTGAACAGCCACAGGATGCGCCACTTGATACACTTTATATTTGTCATAATTGGTTTGTCTAATAAAACACATGACCTTATTGCACATTCGTACAAACGTCGCAGTGAGTTCTTTCCCAATTAATGAACTCAGTGTTCACTGAACAGCCACAGGATGCGCCACTTGATACACTTTATATTTGTCATAATTGGTTTGTCTAATAAAACATATGACCTTATTGCACATTCATACAAGCGTCGCATTGATTTATTTCCCAATCAATGAACTCAGTGATCACTGAACAGCCATGAACAGGATGCGTCACATGATACACTTTATATTTGTCATAACTGGTTTGTCTAATAAAACATATGACCTTATTGCACATTCGTACAAACGTCGCACTGAGTTCTTTCCCAATTAATGAACTCAGTGATCACTGAACAGCCACAGGATGCGCCACTTGATACACTTTATATTTGTCATAATTGGTTTGTCTAATAAAACACATGACCTTATTGCACATTCGTACAAACGTCGCACTGAGTTCTTTCCCAATTAATGAACTCAGTGATCACTGAACAGCCACAGGATGCGCCACTTGATGCACTTTATATTTGTCATAATTGGTTTGTCTAATAAAACATATGACCTTATTGCACATTCGTACAAACGTCGCACTGAGTTCTTTCCCAATTAATGAACTCAGTGATCACTGAACAGCCACAGGATGCGCCACTTGATACACTTTATATTTGTCATAATTGGTTTGTCTAATAAAACACATGACCTTATTGCACATTCGTACAAACGTCGCACTGAGTTCTTTCCCAATTAATGAACTCAGTGTTCACTGAACAGCCACAGGATGCGCCACTTGATACACTTTATATTTGTCATAATTGGTTTGTCTAATAAAACATATGACCTTATTGCACATTCGTACAAACGTCGCACTGTGTTCTTTCCCAATTAATGAACTCAGTGATCACTGAACAGCCACAGGATGCGCCACTTGATACACTTTATATTTGTCATAATTGGTTTGTCTAATAAAACACATGACCTTATTGCACATTCGTACAAACGTCGCACTGAGTTCTTTCCCAATTAATGAACTCAGTGTTCACTGAACAGCCACAGGATGCGCCACTTGATTCACTTTATATTTGTCATAATTGGTTTGTCTAATAAAACATATGACCTTATTGCGCATTCATACAAACGTCGCATTGATTTATTTCCCAATCAATGAACTCAGTGATCACTGAACAGCCATGAACAGGATGCGTCACATAATACACTTTATATTTGTCATAACTGGTTTGTCTAATAAAACACATGACCTTATTGCACATTCGTACAAACGTCGCACTGAGTTCTTTCCCAATTAATGAACTCAGTGATCACTGAATAGCCACAGGATGCGCCACTTGATACACTTTATATTTGTCATAATTGGTTTGTCTAATAAAACATATGACCTTATTGCGCATTCATACAAACGTCGCATTGATTTATTTCCCAATCAATGAACTCAGTGATCACTGAACAGCCATGAACAGGATGCGTCACATGATACGCTTTATATTTGTCATAATTGGTTTGTCTAATAAAACATATGACCTTATTGCACATTCGTACAAACGTCGCAGTGACTTCTTTCACAATTAATGAACTCAGTGGTTAATGAACAGCCCATTGATGTATGTGCCCATGAGCAGCAGTGATTTTTGTTGAGATTATTGCGAAGACACTTGATCAGCAGCCTTTTCTCTTTCAGTTGACATAAAGCTACATAGCGATCCTTTAAATTTTTTGGCGCTCTTATGAGAGATTACAGTCTTTCTAACGGTCCTATTCTATGTTTATAACTGTTGTGCTAATTTAATGGTCACCAAACGTGATTGTAGCCGATAACTGACTTCTGTTTTTGACTATACAGCTTTCAGCTTATTAACAACTTTCACCACTATTCATTGTTTGAAAGATTCCGCGTAGTCTTTTCAATTTCAATTTGATATTTTCATTAAAAAGGGAAATCTCTTATCGCGAACTTAAAAATTAAAAATTCTACTGCCGTTGATATACTTTAAAGAAAACCGACCTGTCTACTATTAAGCAGACGCTAAACTCATAAAGTAATACCGTTTCCTAAATTATACTATATGAGATTAAATTTAAAATAATTATGGCAGATGTTTCTATTTATTGCATACTATGCGTATTTAATTTTCATTCTGGACACTAACTGATATTTCATATTCAGTGCACACATATATAATGTGTACATAAACATAAAAAGAAACTCTTGCTCTTCATCAGTATAGACACCGGACGCAAAATTTAAAATATTTCCATAAATTACTGACAGACATCTGAGAAGAGAAACAGTGGTCTGTAGCACAGGGTTGATGGGTTACGTCTCCTGACACCATCTGAACATTTATTGTAAGGACAAAATATGTACACATTGGAGTCATAGTGTTCTGATTCAGAAAACAGCTGTAATCCCAGTAAAATTGACATAAATATATACGATATTTAAATAAATAAATAAATACATTGATAAAGAGACAAAGTATTAATTAAAATAATTAAAGTCTGTATAATTATTCGTATTCGAAAATTTATGTTTTTATTCTTAATATGGTTTCTCCATAGCTGCTGATTTAATAGTTCACTAAAAGGAAAAAAATGATAAGCCTTAAAAGTGTAATCATTACTCCAAATCTGAGGATTTGCACAAGTGGCATGTTACTGCGAAGTTCAAGGTCTCTTGTGGATAGATGTTTCAGTACTGGACAAGTATTTGGCGCCGGGGTCTGTTCCCGAGGCAGAATTTTAGAAAATGAGCGTCTGCTTGCTCCGAACCTTTTCTTGAGGTGGAAATGCTGCATTTCTCAGCATGTAGGATATAGATACAATGGATCCCCTATACCTCCAAAGCTGCCAGTTGGCGACGTCACTTTCTTTATTCTAAAGAAATAGGTTGGGAATGGCCCATGATCCTAAATCACAGCACATAGCTTCAGTTAAATATATATATATATATATATATATATATATATATATATATATATATATATATATATATATATATATATATATATATATATATATATATATATACATATATATATATATATATACATATATATATATATATATATATATATATATATATATGTATATGTATATGTATATATATATAAATATGATTATTTATGTTATGCTAATAAAAGTGATTATTATAATTAATAATCTAAAAAATGATACTGAAATAGTTTTTACTATTAACAATTAAGTGAAATTCATTATTATATTTTATTTAGAATTGTATTTAACACATTATCTTATTTAAGTATAATTAAAAATTATGAAAATTATTATTTTGTAAGTAAAAGTAAAAATTTAAATTTTCGAGTATTAATTACAATCTGAGGTAATCCTAACCATACATTCTCATTTAGATATTCAAAGTTTCCTTGATTTATCAAAATATATCATTTAAGAAATCAAGGAAACTTTGAAATAAAATATTATTTTCATTTTAATAGTTACTGCATCTTACATAAAAATTGTAAGTATTTTACTTTTAAGAGGAACTGGATTATTTGAAGAGTAAAATATTTTTACACAATGAATTTTATAGTCTAAAAAATGCAAATTAGAAATTTTATTTATGCAAGAATGTAATATTGTAAATAAATAATATTGTTTTATTCATTTCACTTCAGATCAATTAGTGGTACATTACATCCTAATAAATATTTTTGGAAGAGGAAAATAAAGTAATCTGAAAACTACTTAATTTAAGAATTACTTGCAAGGGACTTATATATTAGGAATATATTGTATAATTTTTCATTTTTAGAATCCTGATAAATGCTGAATATATAATAATGCACCTTCTTACTATTTTCATTAAAACAAGCCGGAAAGTGGCCGAAGTGTGTTAAAGGAATTTCTGTGCATTTGTAGCTGATCTGTGCATTTGTTGTTCTGTAATACTTTTTATGTTCAGTGATTGAAACACATGAACAAAATTTTTTTTAGTTTTTGTGAACAAAACGGAACAATTAAAAATAAAGTGAAAAGCAAAACGTAAATAACTGCAACAATGACATGAAATTAAATTAGTCGAAGGCGATTTGTGATGATCGAGAAAACATCACAACTCTTTTTGACTTAATTTTATAAAATAATCCATAATATATTTACTCAATCGCGTAGTTAATATCTAAAACATGGGTGTCTATAAATATTAAGCATAATAGGAATAATTTATATGGTTTCTTTGCCATTAAATTAGCCCTTTTTCCAATTATATTTTGTGATGTGAGGAAAATTGGATTTTCTTAGAGAAGCAAGTTTTATAAAACTAAAAAAAAAAACTGTATTAATTGAAGATTTTTCTGTTATGTAGAAATATATATCTTGGAAATAATTGAGGTTTTTTTTTAGAGACCACTGAACAAACATTTTTTTTGTGAAAGAGAGTAATCCAAAGCTTATACAATCAATAAGTTTTTAAGAACAGAATAAGAAAATATTCCATTATAATAATTTTTTTTGTTGGGGCTTATTAGGAAGAATTTTTTAAAATTGTTTCTATTTCCAAAGAATGTTTCTTATAACCTATAATTGTAAAAACAACATATTGTTTGTAAATGAAAAAGAGCAATTTATTTTATTTTATTGCAAACTAATGTGTTGCAAAAAACTTACTTAAATATTACTGGCAAGTGAGAATGATTCAAGTTTTGTCTTTAAATTAAAAAAATATCAACAAATATCAGAAAATAAGATTACAAATGTAAATATATGTCATGTACTTTTCGTGAACATAATTGCAATTTCATGATGATTGGCAATTGGATTTTGTAAATTTGCAACAAAACAGTATTTTTTAACTATTAAAGTTGACATCTGATCGCTTTAAAGTGGAATATAATTTAAAATTTATCGTAGAGATTATGAGAAAAAAGAAATATTCCAATTATTTTTTAGATAACAAATGAGTGATAAAAAAATAGTGAATTCCATTCTATTTTTTATAATTTACATTTTTATCATCAAAAGAGTGTATTCTTTGAAGGAATGGAAGGACTTAGGTAAGCATACATTCATCAATAAAACTAGAAGGTGTAACGCATGAATCAAAACAATTAATTATTTTTATTGTATCATAATTTTTAATTGATAATTATTTTTAATATTTCAAGCATGTCTTAAGGGAGAAATCATTGCTTATAACATTAGAGAAAAGAAAATTATGAAGTTAAATGAAGAATAAGCGAAAAATAAACAACACACCACAGCATAAATGATAAAACAACTAATCAATGTAAAATCATTTATAAAGTGAGTATTGTGTATTACATAAACACTAACATATTGTAAATGTTAAATATTTACATATTATGAAAAATTCAAAAACATAACTCAGTAAAAAAATTTTATTGATTGCAATCAAGTCTGACGTTTTAGAATCGGAATATTATAGTATTTATACATGTTGATGAGTTTTCATATTGCTAAGGAACTACATATTTACGTGAAAGCAAAACTTATTAGCAGAGTAGTAGAGAAATTATCTAAAAATAAATGTGTAATACAAAACTTTTGACTGAGTGAAAAATATCTAAGGATATCCAATATATTATTACGAATAAATCTGAGAAATCTTCATTCAAATTTAGCCATATAATGAAGATATTAAATATCCTTATAAAAATTTGTGGAAGTTAAATTAAGATGCTAAATAAATACAAATAATTGTTACCCACTACTAACTGTTGAGGTACTTATTGCTCTCATTTAATAAAATCTTAATACTTATATATATATATATATATATATATATATATATATATATATATATATATATATATATATATATATATATATATATATATATATATAGATAGATAGATAGATAGATAGATAGATAGATCTAGGTAGATATAGATATATATTGATTTTTTAAAATTATTCCACTTCTAAAATCGAAGAGGAATATTTCACCGATAGTTTTAAGCAATTTTTTAAATTATATTAAGAAATTAAAACAAAATAAAATTGAAACACATAAATAGGTAAAACCATTTAAAATGTAGTATAAAAATGTATAAAATATAGCTCATAAAAAGCCACGTAAATATTAAAAACAGTTCTGAATTTAAGATATATAGTCTAATAAGAGAAGAACTAAGCACACAAAAAATATTATAAAATCACACAATATATAGTTTTACACGAAATTAAAGTAAAAGTACATGTGAATAAAGAAATAAAACAGAAAAACTCTATAGGTTACATGGAGCAATGTAAATGTACATACTTTTATCAATGAATTAGAAAGGATTAGTATAAGAAGCCCAAGATCAATATTTTATTATGACAAACTGTGACACAGATAATAGTTTTCATTCTTTTTTGTATTGAATCTACGTGCTTCCAGAGAGAAATTATGTCCAAAAAATACCATCCATTGTATGTTCAGCCTTTTAGATCTGGTAAATTATATTGTAAAGGAAAATGTTTTCTGAATGTGTCCTTCCGCCATATTCCACTCACTTTCTATGATGTTAGAATCCAGTGTCTGTGGTGACCAGGGAAATTGCTGGAGGTTAAATTGATGTTTAGAGGACCCATTTTGAATACTTTTAGCTCGATGTACAGTTGCATAATTAATCATGAAATATATATATCCATCAAAGCAAAGATGAAATATCACAAGGTGTATTTGATCTGCCATATATCAAGGTATCTCACATCTGCTTGTTTATCCTCGAAGAATAGCAGACATTACTTTTACGCCAGCAAAACACATCCATATCATGAAACTCCCATTAGACACTTACAGAACCCAAATAAGGCAAGGTATATTCTGTTTTTGTGAGATTATCACCAAATACGATGCCTTTCATCAGCACAAAATGAAGCGCAGTGTAATTCAACCAATCACATTTCCCATTTCCAATCCTTAGATATCTTTCCCGACGATTCTGCAAGAGAAATTTTTCCTTTAAGAGAGAAATGAATGATTTTTACATGGTCAATCAATAATGAATTCCTATTCTTTGCCCTTCTTTTCGCACGATTTTAGTTGAAATCTGTTGGTGAAAGCCTTGATTGACGATTTTTGTCATTTGAAATACAGCAGATCCTTCTCTGACTTACGATTCATCAGAAGCAGAGTCAATTACGCTCTAGGAAAGCTATGCTCGAATAGCAATGATATTTTCTAAATAAGGACGGTGTAATCTGTTTCCAGTTTTCTGGTTCTTTTTAAGAATCAAATGAGATTTAATGTCCTTAAAGATAATGTCCCTGATAAACGAACACTAACAATAAGCATTACTTATAATATTGAATGATATGCCACTTTTCCCACTTTTTTTTATGAAATTCACTTTTATATCTCAGTTGTTCCATTGGGTTGTTCAGAAAGTAATTTTGTTTTCTCACGACAGAGGATGTAATTGTATTTTTCTGCTCCCAACTTCATTCCTAAGCCGTATAATTATTATATGCTTCGAGAGATCATATAGCAAAAGGCTTGTGTGTGAAAAATTCCAATTAATTCTACGCAGTAGTTTTTGTTTGGTGCCTTTTTAAATATGGAGAGCGATAAGCAGCATTTTCGACATATCTTACAGTTTTACTACAGAAAGGGTAAAAATGCTGTTCAAGCCAGAAAGGAATTGACCGATGTGTATGGAGAAGGTGTGTTGACAGTACGAAGGCCGGTTGAAGCTGATAAAGACGCGATAAAGGCATTAGTTGATTAAATTTATCAAATTCAATAGTTTATGACCACTTGAAAGGACTGGGATTATCCTCGAAGCTCGATGTATGGATTCCCCATGTTCTCACAGAGAGAAATGTGTGTTGCCGCATTCACGTCTGCGATTCGCTTCTCAAACGTCACGAAAATGATCCGTTTTTGTAGCGCGTCATCACTGGAGACGAAAAATGGGTTGTATACAACAGCGTCAAACGCAAGAGGTCATGGAGCAAAAAAGATGAACCGGCTGAAACCATTTCCAAAGGGAATATTCACCAAAAAAAGGTGATGCTGTCTGTTTGGTAGGATTTTAAAAGATTCGTTTTTTTTTTTTTTTTTGAGCTTTTACCGGATAACACAACGATTATTTTGGAAGTTTACTGTCATCACATAGACAAACTGAATGATGCATTTCAATAGAAAAGGCCAGAACTAATCAGCAGGAAAGGTGTAGTGTTTCACCAAGACACAAGTTTGGTCAATCGCTAAAAGCTTTTACAACTTGAATGGGAAACAATTCCACACCCACCATATTCTCCAGACCTGGCACCATCAGATTATTATCATTGCTCCGGCCACTCCAAAATTTTTTAGACGGTAGCACCTTCACCTCAAACGTGGAGGTCAAAAACCACCTTGATCAGTTTTTTGCCAGCAAAGACCAAAAATTTTATGACCGTGGAATTATGCTACGACCAGAAAGATGGCAAAAGGTGTTGGACCAGAACGGTCAATGTATAATATAATAAATTATTTGTTTATTATACGAAAACTGTCTTTCATTTAAACAAAAAAAAGAAATTACTTTCCGAACAACCCAATATCATAGTAATAATTTGTGAGTAATAAATGCTGTAAGATATAGTAACGCATGTCATAAAAAATAAATATTTAATCTCTAGCAAACATTTAAATGAATATCTAGAAGGTATATATATATTATATGAGAGATTGTGAAAAATTTTAAGTCCAATATAAGGAACTTTTAAAAGCTAATTTTTAATCAAAGAGAAAAGAGGGAACCAAAAATAAATATGTAGACCGACAATTATAAATACAAGAAACAACTAAAGTATTCTATAATAGCACATTTTTTTATCATCAGTTAGTCCTCTCATTTTTAAATAAACTTAACTAAATTTATAATAATTTTCAAGAATCCTTAAGTTGATTTGTACCTTCTACTGTCTTTCTTGGTAAAATAAAAAAATTCTTAATATTTTTTTAGAATATGTTAATTAGCTTCGAAGTGTAGTTCTAGAAGTATTGAATAGAAGTTAAAAATACGTATAAAAGTTTTATAATCAAATGTTTTTTGACTCCTAATTCAAATAAAGCATGCATTAAATATGTAAAGCATTCACAACAATAACATTTGGTTTAGAAAACAAAAATATTCTTTTTAGGTGTCTTTCAAATCCATTGAATAATATTTGGAGTAAAATGTAAGCCTTATGAGACATATTTTATGACATCTTTGTAACATGTGAGACTAATATTGTTCTCATACTCAAACATCTCTCCCTTCCAAATCCTAAGGACAGAATTTACAATAATTTTTTTAAAAAGGATATATGAATTATTTAATGATGTCATCCTAATTGATATTTAATTACATGTGAATGAATTTTAATGTCAGAGGTTAAAGTTAAAAAAAACCATTTTTTTTAAAAAAAAACACTATTTTTTATGTTAAAAAACTTTAAAAATCATTGATAAATTTGAAATCCTAAAAAAATGTAAAAAACATTTCATTTCATCATTCGAAATTAATCACTTTCATCCCAAAGTTGTATATGAAGGCCATAGTTTAAAAGCCATTGACCTTAAATATTTGTTTAGAAAAAAAAGTGTGTGAATATCATAATCCTGAAAATCCTCTTTGAAATTTAATAACCGAGATAACATACAAAATAAAAAAAATTACTGGTCTTCTTTTTTGTGTTTCAACAATAAATTTATCAATGCCACGAGCTAACAAATCTTTGTACCGTACGCAAGAGAGCATACATATATATATTACATTCTTGATAAGAGTTTAACAATGGAGGTTACTTTTCAACCTTAGGTGTAAAAAAGAGAAAATAGCTCGTACCAACTGTAAATTCAAACAGTCCTAAATGTAATCTGGCCCACGAAAGTAAGCTATTATTCTTTCCTTTTCTTTCTTTCTTTTTTTCTCATTAAATTTTTGATTTTTTAAAATTATTTATTCACATATTCAAATAATTAAATTTTGAACCGTATTTTAATTCAAATAGGACAAAGAAATGCAATAATAAACAAGGGATGAATGATAAAATAATTTATTATTTGTTAAAGAGATTTAGCCTATTTTCATTTTTTATACTTGAGTAAATAAAATGTAATTATTAATTAATTTGAATGGAAATGCAGAAGGGAGAAATATTACGTCAAAATGTAATATTTTCTGAAGCACAATGTGCTGTTTTATTAAATCTTAGATCAACATTTCTTAACGGGAGTATTCACATTAGTACTTTTTTTCCAACGGCAGGCACGTAAGGGTTGAACCCTATGCCACAACAAGGCCAGAAACTGCTACATATTTGTCGTTACCTAGAGGGCACCTGTGAACCAAGTCACGGAGGCAAGTAGCGTTGCCCGCGCCATACCACCACAAACCCGTTTATAGGGTGGGCCACATTCTTACATCATCACGGAAGAAAGGATAGAGAAACACAGAGAGAACAGAGAAAGAAAGTAACATCCATGCTCGTACCCAGGACCCAGAGTTCAAGAGTCAGGAGCGCTAACCCCTCAGCCATCGGTCGGCGTATTCACATTATAACATTATGCATTTCAATTTTGATTTATAATAGATATTATAAGTTTCTGTGCTCTTCTTATAATAGACATTATAAGAAAACTATATTCTGAAATTATATTTTTCCAAAATATTTTAAATATTTTAAATTAAAAAATTAATTTTGACCTTTCATGAAAATCCGAAGAATAAATTATAGAATATCTCAGAATACAGAAGTAAAAGAGAAGTATGAGATGCCTGCTACAATTTTTATTGTGTAATTTATTATTTCAGTTTGAAGCTGGAAATTCGACGGAAAATTCCAAACGCAAACAATTTTCATGTCCAATGCATTTAGCAAAATGAAGCTTTTGGAAGGACTTTGTTATATTTTCACATAAGCTTAACATTTCATTTATTTCATTATTATTTTAAATATTTAAAATTCCACCTGTAACACAGGATTTATTTTCGCTTTAAAGTATGTTAAACTTTATGGTGGTGGGACTAATCCCCATCTAGTCTAGTGGAACTAGACCAGATCCATGAGATCATAGATAGCCAAAATGTCCAAAAGCAGATGTGGACTTTTCACAGTCTCTTCACGAGAAAACCCCAAGCACTTCAAGATATGTTGCGGGCAAAACGGAGCATTATCGGTTAATGAGTTAAACTTTATTCAGAAAAGTAATGTACACATTTAGGAATAATAATTTGCTCAGTAGTTATAGAATTAAGAAATTCAAATTTATAAAAATTTCGCAAAATTTCGACAACATAACAAATTTTTAGTAAAACCACAATTATATTAGTAACAGGAAAACTTTATTTACTACACTTTTTAGAAATCTCTTTCTTAGTTTCAGATTTAAGAAAATAAACACATAAGATTGATGCTTCGTAGCAGAATAATAAAACTTCGTACAATATCACTTGAAGAAAAGCTTAAAATTCTTATTTTCCACAGTCATATATAAGCAAATTACTTCAATAAACTATGCTTGTATTGAAATTAATAAATATAAAATGATAAATTTTGTCATTTTCATAAACTTATTCTTATATTGTTTAAAAATTGGAAAACATTTTTAAAATAAAATTCATGACGTTTAAATATATATATATATATATATATATATATATATATATATATATATATATATATATATATATATATATATATATATATATATATATATATATATATATATATATATATATATATATATATATATATATGAATAGATATTTTTATCAATAGTTACGAAGTATTACAGTTATAGAAATGATTCATAAATAGTTCATCATAAAAAGTTATTTCTAAATATGATATATTTCATGATAAAAACGAAAGGAAAATGATATTTAGTTAAACGTTTAACCATAAAAAAGGGAGGAAATCAATAAAATGCTGCTTCATATCTGAGTTAGATATAATCTTTTGACCAATTTCCAATTGATTTCGATTTCTGATGATTGACAAAATGGCTGGATATTGTCTTGCATAATTTGTTGATAAATTATTCTTAATAGTAGCACTAAGTCATCAACCTTTAGTGATTTTTTTTGCTTTGAATATATCACATATTTACATTTAATTTCATACTTTCTAAATATGACTAATTATTTATGATGAATTTTTTTATTTATTTTTTAAGATGGAGTCTCAAGAAAAAGATGAGAACTGTAAATCAGATAGTCCTAAGGATATAGAAGTGCAAAATCAGAATATTCCAATAAAGAAATCTGTATTCAAAATTAACAAAGAGATATGGCGATACAAACTTCATTATTTTTTATTCGTTGGAGGTATGTTATAATAACATTTTGCTTTCATATTTATATAATTGCTTACCAGAAAGATTTTAAATCTAAGTTTCCTTACATTGTTGATTATTACAAGAAACATTTTTATACGGCAAGTTTTTATGCATGTTAATAAAACTTCTATTTAATTACTTAAATTATACTTTAATTATATTAGTTCAGTCGTTGCGATTTCTATAGAAAAACTGAGATACTGCAGAATATATGCAGAGACATGGATTAAATTTTAAGCTATAATTTTAAATTAATTTAAATTTAATTTAAATTTAAGTTGCAAATTTAAATTATTAAATTACATTATACAGGTAACATTTTTTCATTCTTTTCATTTTTTTAACTTTACAAATACCAAATAAACATAGGTTTAAAATTTTTGTTAATGTTGCTGACCTTCGTGTCCAAACTCTGTTAGATGAGATTTAAAAATTTATTCCCCCTCTATTTTTCTGATTTGTTCAAATGAATAAATGAAATCTTTGTGATTTGTTTTCTTTGGTATGTATTTATTAAAAAAATTATTTTAGAAAATTTTATTTATTAAGATGTTAGTAACATACAAAGTTGTAATCGGTTTCTGTACATGAAATTAAAGAAGAATAAGGTAATTTAATATAAATTACAACAATTTAAAACGTTTTTAACAAACACACATACAACATGTTCTATAAAATTTTAATACTATGAAATATTTATGAATTAGGGAAAACAATTTCATAGTGAATAATTTTTCTATTTCCTTTACTTCAGCTTTAGGTGCAGGGTTAGCTTTTATTCCTGTAATTGCCACTCGCAGAATCGGAATATCTACCACAGCATTTGCTATGATTCTTATGGTGCAACAATTCCTTTTTATTTTTACAAAGCCAGCTATTGGTTACTTGGCAGACTACTTTAACAAGTTAAAAGTAATAATATGCTCTCTAATATTCATACAAGCTTCTTGTTACGCCGTTATCTTATTCATTCCAAATATTAAACAGCCCTTAAAAAATTCTGAACTTATTTTAAATGTTAATCATTCGTTGTGTTTATTTCATGATTCTTCCATAGATGCAACTTTTTCTGAAAGTATGTATTCGCAAACTGCAAACAGAACACAAACTCTTAAATTTCTTAATGTATACTTTCAAGGAGCTGTTTTTCTTGAACTTCATCAGTCCAAAACTTGTAAAGATTCAAATAGTTCCATTAATAAAGAATTGTTAACTCTCAAGCAAAACTTACTTCCAGAATATTCTTATTGCTGGGAGCTACATGATATCTCAAATATGAAACTGGACTGTCCATCTCAATTTAACAACCAATCACCTCAACTTGATTATTCATTGATGCTGGAATATAAAGACTATTTATGTCTAAGTAACGAGGAAAATCAAATTTCAAGACATAATTTCATCGATTCATCTCAGTGTGTCTATTGTACTGAAAGTGATTGTTGTGTCAATTTGAAATTCGAATGTCCGAAAGATTCAGATAAAATATTTGATGAAGCTTACCAAAATGAACTCTCAACGTACCAGTTCTGGCTTTTTACCATCCTTTGCACTTCTGGAATGATATGCACCAACGCAACTTTCACTCTTTCCGATACAGCTTGCTGTGAAAGTGTTGAGAAAGCTGGAGCTCAATTTGGACGTCAGAGAATGTGGGGTTCAGTTGGCTGGGGAATTTTAGCCCCTCTAGCTGGCCAATTGAACGACTACACAGGTAACTACGTCTATTCCTGGTGCGTCATGATTGCGTTTTTCATTCTGACAGCGTGGAATGTCTCTAAAATGGAATTACTTAAGCCACACTTCTCCCAAAATATCCTCAAAGATGTGAGGACAGTTCTGAAATCAGGTGAGTTCCTCGTTTTCGAAATCGGTCTTCTAATGAATGGTATTGGAGCTGCCATCGTATGGAATTACCTGATTTTATTCTTGACTTCGATTGGAGGAAGCAAGCTTCTGTTCGGACTCGCCTTGACTGTTCAAAGTTTTCTTGGAGCTATTCCACTTATGTTCTTTGCTGGACGAATAATTGAGAAGATGGGGCATATGAATGTGCTCTCATTGGCTTTATTCACATACTTACTTCGATTTATGTGGTACAGTTACTTAAAGAATCCTTGGCTAACGCTATTAGTAGAAGCATTTCATGGTCTCACATATGGATTATTATATGCCAATATTGCTTCTTTTGGTAAAGCTACAGCCAAGCCAGGAACAGAAGCAACAACACAATCGTTACTCTTTACTATGCATGAAGGTTTGGGTGAGTATTAGTTCTGTGAATATTTTCATTTATTTAAAAAAATAGTTTTATGGATAATTTCAAATCTTATATAGTAAGCAATTTTAATAATTTCAGTCTTTAATTATGCTACATGTATTTCAAATACAAAATTGCTTAAATTTCTTTAATTTCATATGTAATACTGAAAAACATTTTCGTCTATTTTAATTTTCATTGATTTCTCATTGATGAGGATTGATTGCTTGTATTCTTCAAATGATAAGGTTTATCTTTCTTAAAATGAAAAGTTGAAGAGAATTATGTTTATTTTCTGTACTCATTGTAACTACTTCAACCTCACACTAATGAAACTCCTTGTCAAAAGTCCCAGATTAACTCTTTTTTGTCCCATGAATAACTGTGAGACGGAATGGAAAAATGTCAAAGAGATTCTGGAAAGCAATCTCGTGGACATAAAAACATATCAGCTTTAGTGTTCTAGCAGTTGTTCTAAAATGTAATATTAAAGATTAATGGAACATAATAATCGCTATAGGTGAACTTAATGATCACTGAGTTAGCTTATTCCAGAGAATTTGGTTACCATGGCATTAAAGTAATATATTACCAATATTATAAGGTTGATACAATCACACTTGCTGATGCTAACGCTGTGGCCAAATATAGAATTATGTCTCACACCTTAAAAAAACTCTACCAATAGAATTTAACTGTCCCAGGATTATCACATCCCCAATTGCCAGATGGAGAACAGAACACCATAAGGGCATGTAGCTTCTCCCGGATAAAACCAGAACATATGTTCAATGTGAGCACTGCCCGGGAGTCCAGCTCACGCCCAATCACACCTTGGAATGCCCAGCTGCTGCGGCAAATTTATTAAAAATGGGAATGGTCCCACTCAGGGACTCGTTGCAGGAAATTCTCTACAGCCCTGATGCACCCCTAATTGCAGAGGCAGTGGTCAAGACTTTCGATGGAATTTAGAGACTTTCCTAATTATCTGTTATCTACACTATTTTCATGGACACGAGAACAACAACAACAACATTACCAGTATTACACTAGCATTAATGTTATTTTTTGGGAGTAATAAGCATAGTATTTGTTGAATGGTATTTTTTTGACATTATGCCAACGTCATGTAGAACAACTTCCATCTGTTTGATAAGGCATAAAACTTAATTCATCAAAAATGAAAGCTATCTATCGTCACTCATTGAATGTTCAAATATTTGAGTGCAAATTAAAACTTCCTTTGTCAGTGAACAGTAGTTAGTGTAAGTGCATTAATTAGGTGACTACTTCAAAATTCTCTTAGACAACATCGCTTGCTTAGCCATCATAGAAAAGGCTCTGCTAGTAACCTTTTAAATCATTTGAGAGATTAAAAGGAGCTTCATATGATTATCCTGAAATCTCTCTGCAGAAATCATTTACCTTAATTACCTACAGTTTGAAGTGCATTCCATTTGCCAAACAATAATTTTGGATAATGATTCACAATGAACATTATAATTGTAGGAACATTAATTGTATGTGAACAGTTAACAAAATTAACAGTCACAGAAAGATTTTAATTCTTTCCTTGGAAATTAATGGTTATAACTTTTTGATATTAAATACCATTCCGTTTTTATTTTGTCCCTATATTTGTAATGTTCTTCCACTTACCCTGACATTTTCATATATAATATTCTGAGCTGTGGTCTGTGATGGTTGGGTTGTTTCTCAAATACTTCAAAATTGATGGTTATATTAAAAAAATTACCCTATAAATGTACAATAACAATATCATAGCATAATTTCTTCTTATCATAACAGATAAGAAACAATACTTTGACATTAAAATTGAAAAGGAGTCAACTATAATATTATTAGATCATACAATAAATAATATTAAGAATTATTTAATGTAGTATATTAATTTTTTACTTTCATTATTAAAATATTGAAATGAAAATATTTTAATTTTTGTATGGAAATAAATATTGACTGCAGACTGCAAAATAAATATTTTATCTTAAAAAATATAATTTGACATTTTATTTTTAGAATGTTCCCAAACGAAACAACTTTGTTAAAATGAAAAGCTCAAAAATTTCATAACCATTTTTATATTATGCAATATTATATTTAAATATGAGACTTGTTCTCATAAAAAATTTTCTAGCAAATTTTTTCCATTTGTGATCCCATAAGAAAGATTTTCAATGGTAGATGTAAATCAAGCAGGCTACTGTTATATGAAGAATTCAAATCATTAACCCTTTAAATAATTTGCCCGTAGGGTGTACGAGCTACCCGAAATTGGCCTCATCTGGTTTGCCCTTACGGCATACGAGTATCGATATTTTCTCCTTTCCTTTTCTGGTTTGCCCGCATTTTTCATTATTGAAAGATTATACCCACGTAAATGAAATGCTTTTCATCCGGGTTTTTCTATGTAGCGGGGAAGCGGGACTTTTCTTTGAAATTTTTGTTCTACTGTATGCCGTGCTTGTGAATGTTATGGAAATTATACCATACACAATAAGACTTCTGAACTGTTTGGAAAAGTGTATACTTCAAAATTCACAGTAAGTATGAGAGAAATTTTTGCAGAATTTGTAAGCCATTCTTTACTGCATGCAGAATGTACTTGAAAAAAGCAAACATTTAAGGGGTTTTGTGTCCAAAATTGTAAAATAAAGAATGTTGTAAAAACATTAAAAGTGAAAAAAATTATTCTATTAAGTATGGTACTTAATTATATGCAATTAAAAATTTGCCTTTTTTGGAAGCATTTCTGGTAAATATTTGACCGCTTAAAGGGTTAAAAGCATTCACACCTTAATCAGAAAATTAACTTTATCGATAAAATAACTAATTTAATTTCTCAACTATATTCCCAATTAAAGTTTTTCTGAAGATTATGCCTTTGTGTTCCTATTTAGTTTATAAACTATTAATTTATTATATATATGCATGCCGAATGAAATTAAAACCATTCAATAAAAACTAAGCAGCAGACTTTTAACTTTATTTCTTTTAAAAATATAAACATTTTAGGTTGCGGATTGGGCTGCGTTCTTGGAGGCATTGGATTGGACCATTTAGGGGGACATATGACATTTTTCATTGCCAGTCTCTTCGCAGGGTGTGGCCTCATTTTCCACCAGATTTTGTATCAATTCGTCCGTAGGAACAAAGGTGTCATGAAAGTGACCACTTCATCTTAAAATAATAGCAACATTTTCTAAACAGACTGTGACAAGTTTTTGTATTTATATCCTCAATTGAAAATGTCTGAAAATATTTTTAATTATTTCAAGTAACGAACTTTGCATTATGTAATTATTTGTGTTGTATTCCAATGAGAATTGTTAAATTTGCTTTTGCAGAAAAATGTGTGGTTTTCATGATTTCCTAGAAGATTCGCATTTTAATTGCTATTAAATTGTTATATAATACTTCAAAATTACTAAATATTATTACTATTTATTTATCTTGAAAATTTGTTCGCCCTTTTATCTTGTAAAGTTTATCAAATTTTGTAAATTTCTTACCACCAACAAAGTTTTAACAATTAGAAAAGTTTTTCCACAGATCGTGGTTGGCAATCATGTGTCAAAGACAGGAACGTAAAAATCTCTCAAGCAAGCAAACCAGCAGATATAATTATAGATAACAGAAGCACAAAATTCCTCTTCAGTTCTTCAGCAATAGTTTCCACTCTTGTGATCTTCACTCATCACTGATCAAGGTCACTATACTGAAAACTATTGCTGAAGAACAGGAGTAAAGACAACGTTGTGCATGCGTGGGAACTCTTAGATAAGATCCTGCGATTGTTTTCTAACACATTACAAAATCTTTTGCTAAAATCGCCAGAAGGTTTATTTCAAATCATCACTTCATTTTATCAGAGTTTTCTTTTGAAAAGTTAATTTCACTGAATTGCTTATCATAGATAGTAGTGAATAACTAAAAAACACACATTCGTACATTTAAGTATTAACCACAAATATAATCTCATCATTCTAAATATTGTCAGTTTAAAAACATAGACAGTTTATTTGATAAAGTGACTTCAACATCGCAGAGCTTTTAACTAGTTTAATTTCTATTATGAGGATTCTATTGCGTCCTCAAAGCAAATTATTTTGGGAATTTTAAATCATATAGACAATTTCCTGTCTCTGTATTAATAATAGTTTTCGAAGGCAAAAAATAACTCCCCTTATTTTTTAATTACTGAATTTTCATTAGAGATTTCTAATTTTTAATGTGTTATTATTTTTAGACTTTTTTTAATTTAATTACATTGTAAATACTTTAGTGATATCTGAGTCTTTGCCTAATAACAGAAATGCACCGATTTTATTCCCTGTTGAACAGAGAAAGGTGAGTTTCTGTTTCCTGATTCATATCTGAGAATGACAAATGCAGAGGAATTTTATGAGTCTCCTTCTTTTAAAGTTCTTTTAAAAAGCTACCATTATTATGAAATATCCTGGAATAATTTACAAAAATCAGACTACCAATTATGTAACATCTATGTATAACAAAATTAGTTATTACTTTCAGCAATTTTATAACAAATATGTGCCGTATATATTAAACAAATTATAACACTTTTCATAAGTACGTCTAAATAATTTAAATTATAATTGTTGTAAGTTGAGATTTATTTAACTAATCTACATAAAAATTGTTGGAAAAATCTTCGTAATGTGTAGATTAGGAGGTTTGCATTCAATTTAATATACAATTAAAATTATAATTATTTAGCTCAGGTTTATAAGATTTATACTATCTAATATAACAATTAATTTTCTATACCAAATTGGATGCTTTGGCAGAGTAATATAAAATATGATGCTATGGACCATCTAAATTATAATCATGTGAGCAATCAAATTATAAAACCGCATCTATTTATTTTAATTTAATTTTGAAAATTTAGTTATAGAATTTACAAAAAAAATTATGCAAAATAATGATAACGCACAAAAAATATATTCTCTTCAATATAAAGCTTTAATTTAACTTATTTTGATTCCTTTCTCCATTGATAAATACTGTTGTGAGACTCGGCACATTTGATTACAGGTTTATTATCTTTACTTCAAGCAATTTCAGACGGTGATATTTCTTTGTAGATCACATATTCGCACTTATCAGGATGTTGGCACCACATGGTGGACAACTAACTGGTTTAAAGCCATTGAAAAACATTTCAAATTTTACTATTTTGATTGCCTTCCTGGAGAAACTTTCATAGATAGTAGGTCATGATCACATTTCACAAAAAGAGAAACCCCAAAACTTCCCACATACCCACCCCTACAGACGTGCATGCCGAAGACAAACCCCTTCCATTATTAAACAGTGGTTTGGACTGAACACTAAATATTTTTCTCTGCAAAACTCTGGCTTAATACTAGATCATAATAAGCCGTTATCAGAGTCAATCCATTTCCAAACTAAATTTCAAAGCCTTTGTTTACAAATGGGCAAACAAAATGGTTATTTGCTTCATCGCGCTGTTTTCAGACTCCTCTTTGCCAAATTATCCGATAAACACAACAAACTACCTTGAAATTTTAAATTTGGTCCTTTAACCGATTTAACTTCTGTAATGTCGGCCAACTTCTCTAGTGATCAGCGTGCCTGACTACGGATAAGGAGGTCCTGGGTTTGAATCCCGGTTCGGGCATGGATGTATTTTCTCTCTCTATCTATCCTGTCTTTGTCCTTTCCTTGTATGAATGAGGTGTGAATGGTTGCCTACCCTATAAACGGGTCCCTATGGCATGTGTGTACTGAGGAAGTCGGACTCCACACCAAAATAGGGTTCAGTTGGAAAAGTGGAGCAGCGCATCCCATGTTAGCAGCCTAGCTGGCACACTACAATGAATGAGTGAATTTCTGTAATGGCACTCTTTCACCTCATTACAGAATAAAAAGGGAGGAATAAAAGACCATATGAAAATTTTAACATATTTAAGATCTCTCAGCATAAAGATGTCCAGCAGAATCAAATTTCAATCTGAAACGTATTTTCCCCATCATGCTTCTTCACTAATATAGCGATATGAAATGACGTTAGCTTCACAAAGAAAATGGTATCAATTGATTCTTAGGCTGAGTAAAATAGTTTTAATAATGGTCTATGCAAATAATAACATCAATACCCTTGCTGATATTATATCATTTTAATTTATCTACTGAACAGATGGGTTTTGGACTTAACTAACATTTAATTTTCTTAGATCTAACAGCACAAAAGCTTTGATTTAAAGCAAACCAAACACTAAGATTTCCCCAGGTCTGTGCTGAGCCTGGCAGTGTAGGGAAATAAATACAATACATTGTATGGTAATGATATAATCTTTTAACATTGAGATCTCAATCTTGATGATTGTTGTTGTTGTCGTCGTATATCATCTAGGCTGGCAACATGGGGTGAGCTGCTCCACTTTTCCAACTGAACCATATTTTGGTGTGGAGTCCGACCTCCTCAGTACACACATGCCATAGGTACCCGTTTATAGGGTAGGCAACCATTCAAAACCCATTCATACAAAGAAAGGACAAAGACAGGATAGAAAGAAAGTACATCCATGCCCAAATCGAGATTCGAAGTCAGGACCTAATCCTCCGCAGTCAGGTACGCTGACCACTAGACAAGTTGGGCGGCAATCTTGATGATTAAAAACTTAATATTGATATACATTAGACACTTTATTAGCCAGGTTTTGTCTAAATGACTGTGTAAATCCTCTTAGCATAGTAAAAAATTCATTGAATATGTATGAAACTTGTGTGTTTATTTCTTCCTATATGTACACATTCTGTAATAATGTGTTATAATATATCTGCTAAGTCTTTTTATTTTTGTGTAAATTTAATGCATTGAAGTCAATGTAAATATACGGCATCAAAAATTCAAAATAAATATAATTTATTCATTGTTGGCTCTTATTTTCATAAATATAAACAATCCGAATTACGTAAAATTATTTATGCTCTCATTATTATTTAAAGGTGACTTTCATTTTTATTGGTATTAAGAAAATAATTTAATACATTATATTTACAAAATATCGTACTGTAAAAAATTACTTCTTGATGTAAAAAATGCTACCGGAAAATCTATTTAAAATTTATCACATGAAATTGATACAATTCCCTTAACATTTATATAATTGTTTATTACTTTTTTTGAGGCCACGAACATTTGAAATAATATAAATGAAATAGGTATAATTTATAATAGAACTAAATAGACATATATGATGTATTTTTTGAAGGAAGCTCTAATTTTACTCTCTTTAATAGAGATGAAAATCTTCACTTTCTTCATCTTAATTTACTGATCTATTTTATCATTAAAACATGTAGGATAAATATTTTAACACAAAAATATCTTCATACATTTCCTAATCTGCTGCATTACTTTCCTTGCTTTAAACTTATTTATTACGACATTACTTAAAAAAAATCTGTAAATGTAAATCTCAAAACAAAATTTAGTAAATAGATAAGATTACAGTAGATGGGATAATAAGAAATAAACGTACTGTACATACATACTATATAAATGTACAACACTTGTAAGTACCTTAACGTGCAAATATTTTGCCTTTTCATTTAAATAATTAACAATTCTTTTCCTTTAAAAATATGTATCTTTTTTCACATTTTTACATAAAATAAAACTTAATTAATCAAATTTTTGATTAGTTGAATGGAGTCTATTCTCAATTGATTCGGATAATTGAAGTTCTATGAAATCAATGCTATTTGTGATTTGCATTGCACTTCTAATGTAAATCACAAAAGTCAATGGAATGCATATAATAAATGACACAGCCCATCCCACACATAAAATATCCATTTATGCAGCATAGGGAATGAAATCTAGTGTATCATATCAACTATAATAATTAATATTTTTTTAACATACTTAAAGAAATTATCAATTAAATCATGTTAAAGTAATAGAGAGTTGGTTAGATTTTATGTATTGCTGATAAACATGAATACAGGTAACCCTCCTATAACACGGTAGTTAGGTTCCTAGAAAATGCCGTGTTGTGTGAAATCGTGTTGTATGAGACCCAGAACTAGTACAAAAAGGAGGTTACGTTCCAAAAACTTATTAAAAACAAATATTTTTTTAATTCGATATAAACAACTTAATTTTTATTAAATAATAAATGTATATTCAACACAAAGTAAGTAAAAAATATTTTAATCTAACGCAACCCTAATTTCATGAATTTATTCGTCGTCACTGCTCAGTACAATCAACCGAGAACGTTTTTGGGTGGAACGATATCGCTTTCACTTTCAGAACTTTTTCTCTATTTAAAGTTTTTGTATGTTTTCCCCTCTTAAAAAAATCTGTAATCGAACTTTGCTGACTAGTTCTTACTAGATTATTGTAAATTTCGCGGTATGGAGTTAAACAGTTTTGCAGCTCCCTTTTGAATTTTCCACTTCTTTCCGTGGAAGGGTCTGTTTTCATAAAAAATGACTCGAGATTTTCCGCTAAGCATAGGCCTTCTTGTAATTCTTTTAATGTTAAATTCTTAACTGCACAATCTTCATCAGAGCTAGCGTCCTCAAAATCTATTTGATTTGCATCCAGGGATGCCATTTCCATCAAATTCACTTCGTCAACATCTTCTTCCACTAATAATTCTTGAATGTCTTCAGTAGCCATATCCACAAAACCTTTGCCTCCGATTGATTTAGCGACTTTTAATATGGCACCAATTTCGTTTTCTGATGTTTCACGCATGTTTTCTGTTTCAACTGAAGAGGGCCATATCTTCTTCTAACACGCATTTAAGGTTGATGTTTTAATTTCTTTCAGCGACAAAGATATGATTTCGATACAGTGCTTGATTGAAAATTTCTTCCAAGCTTCCATTACGCTAATTGATTCCGAATCGGTTGTGTCTAAAATCCGAGAAAAGACGCGGAGAGTCGCCGCTAACCTAGAAAAGAAGTAAGGAGTGAACATGTTTTCGCCGACCGATAACAAGCTCTAACATTGGAACAAAACCGTGTTATAGGATGACGTGTTGTAGGAATTTTCCCGCAATTTACGAATCGTGTTTTAGCGAAACCGTGTTATAGAAGGGTTACCTGTATATAAAAACAAGAGATTAAAGTGTAGTAAGAAAATGATATTTATTTAAAATTCTGACTCCGTATAAATTTTCCTAGAATATTAGTTTGCAATCGTTTAACACATCGAAAAATCTTAAACTCTCGCTTAAATAGATATAAATGCAAATAGCAAAACATTCATGTCTTGTTTTTAACAACAGATAGGGTCAAACCAGACTTTTTATATTTCAAAGTAAGTGGAATTAATAGTAAATCATAGTTTACTAGGTTGCATTTTCGGCTACATTTCTATCTAATACAGGTCACTAGAAGATTTAAGAATAATGAAGAAATTGATTTATTACTGAAACTCACACATGCTCCAGAAATGCATATTATATAAATATTGCATAAATTTCTCAACCATTCATTAAATTTTCAGTTGTTAGTAACTGTAAGCTGATGCTATAGACTTTTGTTACAACGAATCTTATATGCATCGAATAATAATAAACTCATCAAATACTAGTTTTGATTTCATTCTGGTTGGAGATAAATTTTCACCTCAAAAACGGCACACTAAGTAGAATTTGAAAATGTTATCTCGAAAATGATGTCACTAGCCCCCCCTCATATTGCTAATTATATTATTAGAATACTAATAAAATCAAACATATAAGTTTCAAATTTAGAAAAAAATTGTAAGACTAAAATGAACACATAAAGTATAATAACAATTTTTTCAAAGAAATCTTGAAATAGAGTTATGCATTAATTTGTTTTAGAGAAATAAAATTTTAATTTTAATTTATTGCTGTCATATATTAATTATCTTTTTATGAGTCCACATAGAAATAATTTCAGAAAATATGTTTGATTTAGGAATATTTAATTCAATAAATGCGTTAGTGTCATTTGCCAGTTAAAAAAAATGCTAATCATATACTAAAAGAATCTTTTTTATTTTTCCTGACCTTTCGATTATACTTTGCGTAAAAGTATTAAGTACATCTTTGCCGCCTAATCTTAAGAAAAATATATTTTTTAATAAATACAGATTTCTTATTCCTATTAATATTTATTCCTAAAGGATCGAAAGAACCAAACACATTAAAAATATATTGAAAAAATACGAATGTCATCAAATTTCCAACACATTTAAATTATAATATCAAAATAAATAGCAATAAACATTACGCTTTAGAAACAATTAATCTCTTAAACTCGATTTAATAAACAATAAACAGAGAATGGTGGCAATGGCATAGAGTTTTCATTACTCAGATGAGTTAATCGTGTATTTACCAAGGAATTAAACAATAGTAATCTGTAAAATGATAGAGGGCGCGCATATTTGTGATGCTAAGAATAATAAAATCTATTTCTACAGCTAAGAAAAGCTAGAGCAAACATTTGATTTCTTTTGTAAGGAATGGTTCAATATAGGTAATGGGAAATGTAGTATTGGTTTATTTGATATCAACAAATCGGAAGTTTTATTAAAAAAATCATGAAATATAATACATTAAATCATAGAAATTTGCAAAATTTGGAATTGAGTAGCTAAGTAAATTATTTTATATATAACTGTTGTTTACTGCTAATAATAATAATAGTACTAATAAATAATATTACTTAAATACTGTTTGTTTTTATTGGAATAAGTTATAAATGTAGAAAAAAATGAGGATACAAAAATATGAGAGTTTTTGGGTCCTTTTAATTTTCTGCACATTTTTTTATCTCAAATTATGAATGTTTTATCTTACATATTTGCATACATATTGCAAAATAAAAGTTATTGTCTGTTATTTAATATATCTATTATAAATGTCTCTACATATAATTGAAATAAAATATTCACAATAGAGAAGGGTCAAAATAAAAAAGGCAACATGTTTATTTGCTTAATAGAGTCATTACTTTTATTAACTTGGCTACTCTATCTACAATTTGTTTCATACTTAAGTCTGTAGATCTTTTCCCATTTGTCAAATTTATATACATGCCCCCTATCAAAAAGGATTACAAGCCATCACTGATTTATACCTATAAAAAAAAGAAATCTTACCAAGATACAATATTAAGTGATCTAATAAATGGAAAAATCTAACTTCTAAAAGCATCATATTTTGTAAACGATTACACGAAATGGAATTGTTATGCAATTTCATTGGCCATTATGTTATCTAATTACGTCAAATTTATTGCTCAGAATCAGGAAGTGTTAGATTTTGGTTAGGAAATACATACAGTAAAAATATAAAGAAATAAAAAATTGAACCAAATGATTTTATACACAAATTTAATTGCAAAATTCTTACATACTTATCTTTAACCTTTAGTTAGACTTGAACCATTATTTGTACAATAGTGGTATCTGTTAGCTATTTGTGGATTACGTAAGCTATTACGATATGGCATGCATTCCACAAGAGATATTGAAGCAAGATTAGAAAATACATACTAAAAAATTGTTTTACCCGAAGTGAAGGAAATTTAAATAGCATTCTCCATATCTACAACTTTGAACATTATGCAGGTTACATTGGCACAAACATTTTGCTTTAGAATAAAATTAGACTCCTTAATTTATTTAGATTACAAATAGAGAAGTGGGCAAGATTATACCTCAGTTTCATTGGAAAATGATATTTAGGAAACCATGAACAAAATGATCCAATTTTTATAGAATCATAAGATGATCATCTGTTCGTAATTTACAAGATTTAAATTTAATTATGTCCAATTTGTATCTCAATATTCTTGACAGTTCATATATTAATAGTGATTTATGAATATATTGTTTAGGTTCAGATAAAAAAATTAACACTCAGTTTTCATTAAGCAAACAATGTCTTAAAAAATGGTGCATTTCACATGATCATATATAAATTAGTAATTGAATGGTTTATCTCTTAAAGTAAAAATGTTAACAAATTAGTTACAATAAATGAAACATTTCAGCCTAATAAAATCAAAAATTGCTCCTTTTAAATACATTAGTAAATTTAAATTTGTGGAAGAAATTGTACAGAATTTTTTAAATCATGATTGGTTTTGATCAATGAATATCATCATGTGTTTTTTTACTATGCGGAAACTAAGAATTGTAATACACTTATGTGTTGTGCTTTATCCCTACTGGTTGACAGTAGCATTAAACCAGGTTCATGAGCCCAAATGCCTTCAAACAATGGAGCACACAGCTCTATTTTATTTAAACAGATGCAGGCCAAAATGTGGGCAGGAGCAGCTTGAATCGCATTGCATTTTGGACACAGAGGGTAAACTTTGTGGCCCGTCATATGAAGTTGTACATGAGTGTATCCACTTCGAAATCTCGAGAGAGTTGTCTGATCGTGCTTGTTGCCAACCCTAATTAGAACAGCACCAGGATGGTTTTCCGCATACCATTCATGTACGGGGGCTCTCCAACAAAAGAACAGATATCTTGCTAGACCTATGTGATGGTCTTTGAAAAGTAAGACAGACACCATGAGCAGTATTCTTACGGCTGCCCTCTCTGGCCTGACCATCAGCAATTTCATTTCCATGCACATTCACAAATGATGGAACATACGGAAAGGTGATCTTAACATTGGCAATCAAACAATTCAAAAGCCGGATGATGTTCCTAGTCATTTGGTCCCCATGCCTCCACCATTCAGATAAATGTTGAATAGAGTTCTGACTATCACTAAAAATCCAAATGTCCACAATTTTAACTAACAAGAATCCCACAATTTTAACTATGCAACATTTCAAAGCGCCCTCAATAACTATTAGTTCTGCACTGAACACTGATTAGTTTTCGGGGTTTCTTGCACTGATTCCAATACCGTTCTCCTTTTTAATAAAACTTCCGCTACCCGAAAAAGCACTTACACCCATGATGCAGTCAGTATAAATCTGTAATGCATCGAAAAATATTGTATTGATAGTCTCCAAAACGCTGCATACATTTTTTGGGTGATGCATGTTTTTGTAAGTGTATGAGCTCAAACCGGTCGCGAAAAAGATGCAAACAAAGAATGAATCAGAGCCACCCATACATAAGATGGTGAGACCTATCGCACTTAATTATGCAGTCAATCCTCACCTAGCTGGGCTAAGCGGACTTTCTTTCTTGAGACGATGATTATTGCTTCAACTACGCACATAACTAGACGTTCGGGGCTGATCCCCGTAATTGATGAGTTTGGCTAAGTATTTAGCCAAGAGGTGTTTGCTACATAGTTTGATAAGTTGCAATCAGTTCCATGCAATACAATATCCCTGGGGCAGTTATTGCGTAGTCCAGTGATAATTCTGGCACCAGAGTGTTGGAACCTTCTTAGTATATAAAGGTTGCTAGAAGAAGCAACCTCATAGACCTGTACACCATATTCACGAATGGGACGAATAGGGGCAATGTATGTATTTCAAAGGTTCCAAGCAACCGTTCTCCAATCCCTAGTAGAAATGTATTTCAAAATTTTCAGCCGCTGTTTTCCACGGAGAATTAAGTTGTTTATATGGGCATGACCGAGAATTTCCTGATCTAGGTTGAATCCCAGATACTTGGGATGTATTTTACAATTCAAACATCTACGTAATAAATAAATTTCAGGCTCATAGCTGTAAAGGTGTCTATTGTGGGTAAAAGTAATTGAAGCAGACTTTAAAGGATTAAAAATGATTTTATGCTCAGCAATATTCTCTTCTAGCTGAAGGACCAAGTAATTAACATTGTTCTGAGCAGTAATAGGGCTTATATTGCTCCTCCAAATTATTATATCGTCAGCATATAACCACATAGAGTGATCAGAATTGGCCACAATTTCAGCAATAAATAGAGAAAACAAAGTAGGGCTCATCACAGATTCCTGTGGAATACCCTAGATCAATTAAAAATTTCTTGACACTGTGTCTCGGAATTTCACTCTAATGAGCCTGGCTTTCAAGAAATCAACAATCCAAGGCCGAATTTTCTTCGTTAGCTTAAAACAACTGTAAAATTTAGAAACAAGTTTGTACTTATAGACCTTGACAAAAGCCTTGTATAAATCAAGAAAAGCAGCCGCAGTATAATTTAAGGCCTTGAGATTGTGGGCATCCCTAATCTTCTGGCTAAAATATAAAACCTGACCCATCGTGCAATGACCCTTTTTAAAAGCAAGCTGTTTGGAAGGAGTTAAATTGTTTTCATGGAGATAATTGATAAAAATACGAAGAACAATCCCCTCCATGAATGTGCACAAGATGCTAGTAAATGCGATTGGTCAATATTGGATCATCAGCCAATTTACCCTGTTTTATAATAATAATGATAAGGGCTTGTTTTCAATTGTTAGGGAGTTGTCAAACATACCGGAGGTATTAAAAGTATGAACGAGAAAACTCTTGCCCACTTGACTCAAAATGAGTAACATTTGACCATGAATAACATTCATGCTAGATGATTTATTAAAATCTAGTTCATGAGCTCATTCATTGTAAAATCCTTGTTAAAAACAGAATCACAACTATTGAGATTACAGAGGCATTTATGAATAAAATCTCTTGCCATCAGTTTTTTCTGCAAAGATAAAAAAAAAGTCTGCTCTCTTTCTGATAATATTTGCTCATCAAATCATCAGCTTAATTGTCCCTACACAAAGAGCGATCATTATAGTAAAAATCATTATTTTTTTCAACTTAAGGCTACATTCTATTAATATTCTTTTCCAGTTTCCAACTTTTTGTGTTAGAAATGAATGAGTCAAGACTTTTACACAAGTTATTTCAACGTTCTCGTCTGATTTTTGAAAAAAGTTGTTTAATGTTTGCATTAATCAAGTTCAAGACAGACTTAGAGTCTGGAGACTGAGGGAACACAAAAATTTCTTTATATCGCATTTCTCTGGCGTAAAAGAGGCTTAAATGCCTGGCTATTTTGGACACAGTTTGATTTGTATTTTTTCCTATTGCTTTTGGAAATAGCCACACAAGCGGCACTTAAAATAAAATCTATAAAAAGCAGTTGTTTGGTGTTAAGGTCAAAAAGGTGTACAGCCACATACAACGAACTATCCAAAGAGGTCTGGAAAGATTCCCAGCTATGCTTTTGAAAATTTCAAAAAAGGCATTTCTGACACTTGGGCTTTTGTGCAAGTGATAAAGTTCTATGAATATAAGCAAAGGGTCACTCCCAACCGAATACAGCACTGTCCAGCGACAACTTTAAAATATATTAGAAGTAAGTGTTCTCTGAATGTTTAGAAATAGTGATATTCAAGAATAAAATTACTGAGCACAAAATTACTTATGTGATTATAATAATATTCTTTTAGTAATAAATTGTTATTTATCGTTTAATAATTTTTAAGCACACAATTCCATAACTATCATAAATCAATAACATTTTTTTTGGTTAATTTATAAAACATAAGTTTAAGTTAAAATAAACTACCGTACACGAATTTAATAACATGTTGCTACCGAAAAATGCGTATCTTCGAGAAAATTGTGAAATAAGATCGCTTCAAACTAGCT
This sequence comes from Latrodectus hesperus, assembly GCA_037975125.1. NCBI lineage: Eukaryota > Metazoa > Arthropoda > Arachnida > Araneae > Theridiidae > Latrodectus > Latrodectus hesperus. The sequence goes on from JAJQOW010000297.1 coordinate 73,142, forward strand.
CACATACTTTTTTGCACTTTATTAACTCATCTTGAAATAGGACATAGTAATTTTGCAATCACTATTGCAAGTAATTCGTATGGGTGCCCGGATTAACTATCGAAAACAGTGGGAAGGAAATGTAGTGACACCATTATTTTCAAGGCAGAAGTCAGAATGAGGTGCTTATTCGGTTTACTAATTGTTTCCTCTCTTAGTTTGTATGTCACTATTAACGCATTTTTTGGGTAAGAAATTTTTCTTACATTTTTTCAGTTTACACAATAATTTTATTTTTATAAACAATTCACATTCATAAGTGTACATAACTATTTCCATATGTTATTTGTATGCGTATAATAACATGATATTTTTTTTAAATAATTCTCGTTCTCATAGTCTTTTTAAATACTTCATCACAAAAAATCTAATGATGTTTACTTCAAAATAAATAAACTTTTGCTTAGAAAAATTAATGCTAACTTATAAAAAATGTATATTTAAAAAAAGTGTATTACAATATGTTTATGTAAAAATAAAAATTAACTAATTTAAAAAGAACCTGTAAAAATATTGCTAACTTTAAGATAATTGTTCAAGAAAGTAAATTTTAATATGAAATTAAAAGGAATCAAAATACGCACAGTTATTGAATAACATGGGAATTTACTATTTGATTGAGTTTAAATAAAAAATTATTTCAGCCCTTCAGATATTTATCTTTATTTTTATAAGGTTACAATACTGTCAACCACAAAAAGGAAAAAACATGGGTAATTTTTCTAAATTAAAAAATAAATAAATAAAAAATAAGTAAATTATATGCTAAAGTGATTTTAAAATAAATATGAATTTCACATATTGGGGCTGAAAAATGACTTTTATTGAAATAAAATAGATACAAATAATTAAATCAGAATTTTCTTTTACATGGTCTTCATATGCGATAAATGAATTAAATAAGCCACAAACAAATTAGAAGCATAACCAAAAATTATTTGGGAATATTTTTTAGCATTTTTTTCTATATTCTAACTAAGGCTACACACAAACCATTTTTTATAGTTCTTGAATATGTTATATAAAATAACTTTATAAGCCATTATGGATAGATTTAAAATTAGGGTGGTTCCAAAAGAACCTAGCACCGCGACCATAGGTCTATTGTACTATAAGCCATTATGGATAAGAGACCACACTTTACCAAATTTTCTTGCATTAATTTTTAACTAAAACTTAAATCATTTTCCTTTTATATTTTTTCTCAATACTTACAAGTAACGAGTTCGTTATAACTGTAACTGCTGTTTTCTAAAATTTAGAATTTTTCGATATAAGGACTTGAAAAGTAATTCCAAATTTTAGTTAGTGTCCTGTATAAGCTTCTTTTTAATTTAAAGTATCTAAAATGTGGTTAAAATATAAATATATTGTATAGACATGTATTTGTGAAAATTGTTTATTTTAGAAGTCATAAATAAATTTTAATTACAGTAAAAACTAAGTTTTTTAAAATTATAAAAATTTGCTTAATTCAAGCGTATTTGAATGAAGATGTTAATTGAAATAAAATATAATGAAAATGACGGTGATAAGTCATTTTATCCTGATTCAAGGTAAATAAAACACATTGATACAAGCAAGTCGCTGATAACAAAACTATAAAAAATTATATAAATGATAGAAGCAGGTAGGATTCACAATAGCAATGCTGATAAATGATCTCTCTCGAAATTCTGAAAACACAACAAAGCAAACCAAGAAAAAATTAATAAGAAACCTTGCTTATTACTGCGACATAACTTTTTTTTAAAAACGGAGGATGTTAACAAATTTATGCAAGTTTATCGTTGATTTTGTTTAAATCTCTTTGCTTTTCAGCTGTAAAAAATTTAAGTCCTGGAGTTTTTAAGTTGTGTGTGTTTCAATACACACTCCCATTTTTAAGCATACCGTGTGCGTACTTCTCTTTACAATAGAAGATACACACAGAAAAAAAGATTCCTATACTTTTATCACATTAATAAACCAAAAGTTCGTTTTAAAAATTATTGCTTGCCTCAATTTAAAAAGTTAATATAGTAAAAAAATGATTTACTCAATTTTTTTATTGAATTAAACAATATAAGCCTCTGAAATTTTAGAAGACGTTAACTTTTTTGTCCTACTAATTTTCTTGGCATGGAAAATTGCTTTTGTAAATTCTGGTGACTTTTTCTCTTTTTTGAACTAGAAGTAATTTTTAACATTTTTTAAGCCAAATAATTTAAATTTGTGGGAGTTAAATACTTCTTTAGCTCCCACAAATCGACAAAGATTTAATATGAAAATATTATAAAGTTTGTAAGATTAATCATAAGTTGTAATATCGTAAAAATAAATAGAATTTGTTCAAGAAATTTAAAGAGTTAATATTTTACATGATGTTAAAATTAAATTTTACGATAATATCATTCACAAAGACTCTAATCATTTAAACTATCATCATGGATAAACTATCATTTTAAAATTAATTTCTGTTAAATTCAATAATTAATATTGTTTATTTGATCATTTAAGTTGGTTAATATTAAATGAGTTGTCTTTTATGATACTGGTGTTTATAAATATTCTGTTTAAAATAAGATATTATGAGTTCCATATTATTTTGCTTATATGAATTTCTTTTCTACTTTATTTCAAAATTTTCGTAGTTTATGCAGTTTATAACCAATCAAAATAAGTGTATACTAAGTTATTTTCTTTTTTTTCAAATGCATACATAAATATCTCTTAACATTTTAAGATTCTGCCTCGTAAGACAGTGCTACCAAATGAACGATTAATTCTTATGACTTAAGTCATAAGAATAGTCATAAGAAGAAAAGTCATAAGAAACTTCTGAAGAAAATGGCATACATCACTTTTTTCAGTGCGTGTTGTTTTTTTCACCATTGTCGGCGTGGATCATCTTCAAAGACCCAAACTTTGCTTTATTGACGTGTTGGTATGTACGTTTCATTACCTGTTACAATTTTAGAAATGATGCAGTGGCCACCATCATTCAGCATATTAAGAATTTCTTTACTGATTCTGACACGCTCCTCTTTTTGATGCTCAGTTAGATTATGGGAAACCCAAAGACAAACTACTTTTTTCATATGTAATTCTTCATGAATGATTTTGCGTATGGCTGCGGATCCAATGTTAAGTTCCTTCTGTATCAGTTGATAGGTACAGCGATTATCATCCATTAACATTTTTCGTATGGCAGACACATTATCCGGGATTACTGCCGACGGCGGCCTTCCTGTGTGTTCTTCATCCTGAAGAAAATTGCGACCTCTTCTAAATTCTTTAAACCAATTGAATACAGTAGCACGAGCTGGAGATTCATCACTAAATGCTAATTGCAACCGTTGAATATGTTTACAATTATTTCAACAGTTCGTGGTTTCGATTCACATCTCAAATATCATCCCCTAAATGCTAATTGCAACCATTGAATATGTTTACAATTAGTTCAATAGTTCGTGGATTCGATTCACACCTCAAATATAGGTGTTTACAATTATTTGTAGAATCCAATTTAAACTAGTTTACTCTAGACAATCCAATAGATCTCAGTCGAGATAGCTCACGTGTGCAAAATATGAGCATTTAGCAATAATAAAGTATTATGAACGTTTTGATGGAAGGAGTATGGTGCAACGAGATCCCAATAGAAAGTTAAAAAATAAAGATTGGGTATTAAATTATTGTCAATTTAAATTAGTGTGAAATTTATGTAAGCCAAAATCATCCAAAAATGCACCAGAGGATAAATTTCATGTGAATTATTTTCCTTTATTTAATATTTTTCAATCCACACTACCATGTGTGCTGTCAATCCACACTAGACATGTGTGCTGTAAGCCAAAAATACACGTTAACATAGAGGCTATTGATGTTACTTATCCCCCTGGTGTAGGAAAGCCCACCAGGTCCAAAGGACCCAACGCACAAGCTCCACGCAGATTTTATGCTGCTCAACCCATCGCTTCTTCCACGAGTCGTCTAGAATATAGAGGCTCATACCATTCTACTCAACAGCCTCAAGTTCTACAGGCTGCCTCACCATGGCGAGGGGGTGCCACTGGGCGGAGTGGGTGAAGTACGTCGGGAGGGTATTCTCCTGGTAGGGTCACCCAAGGCGTGAAGGCCACTCCATTGTGCCCAGCTAAAGTCTGTAGGCTCCGGAGTTAAGTCAGACTTCTGCCACCGGTGCTCCAGGTCCCTGACCATAGAAGCTGCATCTTACCCCACCCATGATTAATTCAGCTTAGACGGCTCTCCTCATCTGGTGAGATTCACTTACAGTGGATCCCTTCCCACGTAGACCTTGCGGGTAACGAATTGGCTGATGCCCTAGCAAAAAGAGGTACTGACGAGCCTTTGCTTACTCCGGCGTCTCTTACCTATACTGAACTATACTCTAGACATAAGGCCTTGTTCGGTCTGCATTTGCCATTCCCCGTGTGCACCATTGGTACCAGGGTAATCGTCCCGGCGGATCTCTATCCCTCCGGTACAGCAGACTGGAACAAACTACAATAACACGTTTTCGAAGTGGCCACCTAAGATCATTGACATTTAACAACAAAGAAAAGAAATTTCCAGTTTGCGCTAAGTGTTCCAAAAGCCAAGCCACTCCGGATCATATCCTTGAGTGCTTGGGACTCGATAAAGAAGACCTTCTGGAGCGACCATTATTTGTCATTGATTTCCTGAGAGTGTGCAATGTCATAGACTCGGTCTAGCACTGCTAGACAACAGGGATCAGCTACAACAACAACTACAACATGATTAATTCTCCCAGTGCTTCTCATGCTGCCTCGATTTTATCTTGCTTAGGGCATATCAAGCACAATCTGATTCGGGACTCCCTTCTAGTGCTTGACTTTTTTAGGGTGAATGGACACATGGACCTGATCTAACTTTGCTAATCACGGGGATTGGAAATAACAACAACATTCTACTCAAACTTAAAATTGAAATTTAAACTGACATCTGTAACCATAGAACCTTAATTCCTCCAATTATTTTATAAATTATATCATAACAACGTACGTTACTGCGGCAACAAACAACAAATCATTATTTAATCCCATTTCTTTTTTCTCATTTTTTCGCTCACCCGAGGAGATAAATACAGTGAATAATTTCGTAACATAGGAAGATATAATCAAGTGAAAATATTGACATTTGAGTTGTTGTCTCTTCACCAAATTTTCACATTAATGAAGAACATGAAAATCTTTAAATATATTTTAATATGTATAGACTTCCTCTTCATGATGTCTTTATTGGAGTCGGGTATCAAACCAGCTATTTTCTAACACGAATAAGACATAATAATATCCAGTTTATTACGATCTTCAATTAGTTGCTGAAGAATGAGTGAAATACTCTTACCAAGGAAACAGGCAGTAAAATATTATGTATTCATGTATTGAACACAAAATATAAGTTTCAATTACTATGCTTTGGGGAGGCAAAGCATCGCGTATTTTTGATTTTACTTTTCATGCACTGCAATCTATTTTAGCTGACATACAAAATTTGACATTATTCATTCTTATTGATTAAGTTTTTGGAGTCATAAGTTTGAAAAGTATCCAATTTACTTTATTTTTCTATACATTTTAATACTCATTTACGTATAAATAGCAATTATAAAAATTACACATTATATGAAATTACAAACTATTATGAATTTAATCATACTTTTTAACTTAGGAGTAACTTATATTTAGTATAGTGTGCAAGAAATAAAATAACAGTGATTAGTATGGTTGACAACCCATTAGCCGAGAATCAATCGAAAGTTGCTTTCAGATTCAATACTTCCTGATAAATTCAATTCAATACTTCTTGATTTCATTCGCATATATAACTTGTAGAATACAGCGTAGATATAACTGTAAATAATATTTTAACTAAAAAGATTAAAAGATCACAAAACTGTATTTTTTGTGAAAAAATTAGTTTAATGAATGCAGAAAATATCATTTGAAAATAAAACAGACTTCTTTGCAAAACAAGGGAAATATAATTACCTATATATACGTAAATAAAACAAAAATTCCATTATAAGCTAAACACACATAAAATAAAAATAAATTTGTTCATTTTTATATAAAAACCACGTAAAATTTCAAATTCTTCTTTGAAATAATAAATTTTCCGAATAATGAAATCTAATTTCCAAAATCTGAATCACAATTTTTTCACTTTCTGAACAGACCTTTGATATACATTTATTCAACAAATTTCTATGCAGCAATTGCTATCTTTCTAAGCTGCAATTGGATTTTTGCGAAAAGACAAACCGGCTTTTGGCAGGAAGGGTTGTCATCATATAAATAACATTCATATTTGTTCTTACTTTAAAATTAAGCTTATCTCACTACGAAAGTTACCAGAACATGGCACTTCAAAAATTATTTTAAATTGTAAATATGTACCATAAACTTGATAAATAATAAAAAAAATTGTTTTTTCACTTGTTACAGATTCCAGAGCAACTGATTTTGATGAAGAAGAAACCATCGAATTTTTAGAAGATGATATTCTTGAGGACTTTAAGGTATACTTTTAAAGTTATTTTCTTAAAAAAAAAGCTGTATTTTTTAAGGTATATAGTTTACATAATATGAAAAAAATTAATAGTTATATAACTAAACTACATTTTATTAATGTAGTATTTTTTAAAGTTCTAAAAAATACATAAATAATTAAATATAATAATAGGGCCGACGTTCAATCCTAGGGCTGGGCAAGGTTGACTCTGCCTTTCATCCATTCAGTGGGTCGATTAACTGAGTACCAAGCATGCTTGGGAACTAAACACTGAGGGTCTTACGTTAAGCTGATTACCTAACTGGGACATATGTTTCGCACCCCAGGGCCCTCGGTCATGAAAACTGTTATGGGCACTGTAGGCCTTGGCCCACATGGGCTGTCGTGCCATGAAGTTTAGTTTTTAATATTACAATAATAATAATATATAATATTATATAATTATTATAATATATAATAATATTATAATAATATTATAATAATATAATAAATAATAATATTATAATTTCATGTAACTACTTGGAGTTCATTGATCTTAAATCATCACTCATAATTCTTTAAGTTAGTCACTGTTCTAAACAGATACACATATCTGCTTAGAATAGTGACTAACTTAAAGAAACTTAAAGAAATTTTCATGTTGTTATCAGATTGTAAATGTAAACTTACTCATGCAAATTTTTCATGTTAAGTAATTTAAAAGCAAGATTAAATTTCTGGTTTCCTTTTTAGTTGACAGGAACTTTCACTGAAATATTTTAGTTCAATAAATAAATCTATCACAAAGAGGGAGGAAATTGGGTAAATGTCTCTAATGGAATTGATTAAAATTAATACAGACAACAATTTTTTATTCATTTTTTTATTTCCAATGACCGCGCTTACACAAAGACCACTGCATCGTAAATACAGAAAGAGTAAGTAGACAAGTGAACACAGAAAAGTCTATGAAGCACTGAGGATGTGCTTCATAGACTCGAGCACCCCAGTAGCGATCGCACAAGGAAGGTCCGGATAGTGCTGGACAGAGGCGAAGGTGGTGATCGTCCATCTCCTACCGAAGATCGCAGAACCTGCAGAAAGGGTCTTGGACTATGTTAGTTCTGCATAGGTGTTTAAGAAGACAGTCATGCCTGTTGGTCAAACGAAACTTGGCAGCAGCTCACCAGAGTGGCAGATCTCTTAGCAGTTAAGCGTTACCAGGATGCACCACGAGGAGGAAGATCTGCGACACAGATATAAGAGATTCACATAATAAAAATATTGATCAAATTCTTTCATGCCTATTTTATTGAGATTCGTATCTCCTGATACAGTTCTTCATAAACATGGATGCAAAGACATCATTGATTGTCTACTGAAACCTATTTAAAGGGTTTGGCCGTATTTTTCTTCACAAAAAAATTAGCATTTTGATGGCATTGGTTTGCTGAATCCTTCTGTAATCCTCCGGTACTCATTTACATTCTGTCTCAATAATTAAATAATCCTATTACTATATATTTAATTCCCTAGCCGACCGATGGCTGATTGGTTAGCTGACTTCTGAGCTGTGGGTCCTGGTTTCGAATCCCGGTTCGGGCATGGATGTTACTTTCTTTCTCTTTTCTCTCTGTCTTTCTTTATTCTTTCTTCCGTGATGATGTATGAATGTGGCCCACCCTATAAACGGGTTTGTGGTGATATGACGCGGGTAACGCTACTCGTCTCCGTGATTTGGTTCACAGGGCCCGCTGGGTAACGACAAATGAGTAGCAGTTTCTGGCCTTGTTGTGGCATAGGGTTCAACCCTCAAGTGCCCGCCTTTGGAAAAAAAATTAAATTCCCGTTATTACTGTCCTCCTTTTAAACATAAATTTCACGTCTAAATTCCATTCACAAATGCTAAAGCTATACTGTTATAAGTGAAAAGTAACTTTCCAGGAAATTTTTAAGGAAAACAATCATTCAGAAAATAATTCGAAAACGCTGTTTTCTAAATGTTACTGAATTTTAGAAACTGCGAACAAGATACAAGGAGTTATAAATTGAAAACTGAACGAAATAAACTTTTTCTTCATATTAATAAGATTTTCTTTAAAAATGCTATTCTTGTTTCTTTTTTGAATTTTATATTGTATATTAAATTCTCGTAGTTATTTTGTATATTTAAAAGCCTCCTATTCTTTATAAATGTTATTGAAAATATTTATAAAAGCTATAAGACTGTAATAAGATCTCAAAATGATGAAATTATTGATCATAATTATTTATGGAAAATAAATTAATACTAACTTTAAATTACTGTTTTTTGCATTAAAATTGTATTAATTTTTGGATTAAGTTATAAAAATAAGTCTATTTATTTTACTGTTAAATTAAATCTATTTATTTTTAATATTGTTTATGTTTGTTTTACTCATTAACCTTTCATTCCTTTTGCATTCGAAAATTAATTTCAACAAGACGTACGATTTAAGGAAACTTTAAAATATTTATAAAAAACGTTGATATTTATGATGTTAATCTAACTTATGAACTGCTAAACTGAAAGACAAAGTGTAAATTATATTCAATTTATAACAATTTTAAAACATTTAGATACTTATAACCTTACCTGCAACACTCAGTTTGAATAAAGTTAAAATTCAAGATTAATATATAAGAAAATAATATAACAAAACTGTAAAAAATTCGCCTTAATATGTGTTGATATATTTTGCAATTTTCTAAAGTAAAAAAAGTTTTTCATGTCAACTAAACATCTACGGAATACTAAAGGAATAATAATGAAACCTGAATGAAGGCAATTTAAAGAAACAATTTCTAATAGATAATTTCAAAACTATTAAAGTAATAATTGAAGAACTCATTCCATCATATTTTTGGCATTAGGAATGACAAAAAAGTGTATATTTGCTTTTAAAAATACACTACTGGCCATTAAAAATGCTACTCCAGGAAAGCGGCACACCACAAACGTGAAATTTGCATGACAGGTAGAACTTGCTATTATATGCAAATGATTAGATTTTCAGCACATTCATACAAAGCAGGCGACAGTAGCGACATCTACAATGTGTATAAAACCAGAGATTTGACAGCAGTTTTCTCATACTCAATTTCTGTTTTAACGTTGTTTTCGGCAAGGAAAGTTGTTGTAATGTCTCGTGTAAGAAGAAGAAATGCCTATCAGCACGTGTCTGATTTTGATCGAGGAAGGATTATAGCCTACCGGGATTGCGGTTTATTGTACCGCAATATTGCTGCTCGCGTCGCTCGAGACCCCATGACTGTTAGCAGAATATATAATCGATGGTTTCAGGACAATCCTACGGAACATCATGCAGGATCTCAGCGACCCCCATCACTAATACCAGAGAAGACAGACATCTTATCCACATGGCCACAAGGGATCGTACAGCAATGTCACGAAACCTGAGTCGAGAAATGGAGTCGTTTGTAAGGCGACAAGTTTCTTCTCGAACAGTTCGACGACGTTTGCAGCAGCATGGATAGTCTGCACGGCGGCCATGGCTTCGGCTACCATTGACGTTGCGTCACAGACAGGAGTGCCTTCAATGGTGTGATCAGCGACGAACCTGGACGCGGGAATGGCATCACGACATCTTTACAGATGAATCTCGGTTCTGTATACAGGACCATGATGGCCGCATCCGTGTTTGGAGGCATCGTGGTGAACGCGCATTGACAGCTTGCATTGGACATCGCCATACTGGTCCATCTGCTGGAGTGATGGTATGGGGTGCCATTGGATACACGTCTCGATCACCTCTTGTTCGCATTACCGGCACTTTGAACAGCAACCGTTACATTTCCGATGTGTTAAGGCCAGTGGCTCTGCCCTATCTTCGAGGCCTCATTAATGCTTTGTTTCAACAAGATAATGCACGACCGCATGTTGCCCGTACTGTTCTGAACTTCCTTGATACAGAACAGGTTCGACTGTTACCCTGCCCAGCACGTTCTCCTGATCTGTCACCAATTGAGAACGTGTGGTCAATGGTTGCCGAGCGATTGGCACGCCATCACTCACCATTCACTACTGTCGATGAATTGTGGCATAGTGTTGAAGATGCATAGACTGAGATTCCCGTACATGTGATACAATCTCTGTTTGACTCCATGCCTAGGCGGATAAATGCTGTTATTGCAGCCAGAGGTGGCTGCTCTGGGTACTGATTTCTCAAGATCTATACATCTTAATTTTCTTTAAATCTAATCACTTGTTCTTTCCACTATAATGTATGTGTCCAATAAATATCGTTCTGTTATTTGTATTCCTTCTTGGTGTAGCAATTTTAATGGCCAGTAGTGTATTTATTACAACTGTAGGCAATGCAGACTTTCAAAGTGCTTAAAGTCTTAAATATTTTAAAAAAGGGTAAGGTATACAGTATTTTTATGTTTACATTCCATATTCTCATGTTTTTATTCTATTATATTCCTCAACAGGTGCGAAGTGCTCTGAAAGATGAAGAATATTTATGGCCAGATGGAACCGTACCTTACATAATTAATCCCGAATATAGTAATTTTACTCCACTATTTTCTCATTCAAATAGCTGAAAATATTTAAAACATTTAATTTCGAAATTTGTTTTAATTTTAAAATTAACATTAATGAAATTTTTTTAAGAAATTCGTTTTTTATCTGTATTTTTCAAGGAATATTTTATTTGCAAAAGTTATTTTTTATTATATAACTTTAACAAACTTGTATTTACAAACAAATTAATAGCAATAATATTTCATTTATATTTAAATCGAACAAAAAGCTATATTAAATTGTTAAAGCATAATTCTCAAAGCTAATTATTTTATATGATGTGGAAAATAATTTTTCTCGGAAGAAAACGGAATGAATAGGAAGAGATGATTTTTAGCTTTGTCAAAGCAATATAAAAGTTTTTAGCCAATTTACAATTTCCTTTTATAAGAGAGTCGAAAAAGTGAAGTAGCTCGATGTTGAAAGGTATTTCTTCTCTCAAAAAGTAGGGAGTTCAGTATATGATATTATCAAAAATAGCAATACTAGGACATATTTTATGGGTACTTATGTCCCCCAGCTGATATGGCGTGAACGTTGTGAAACAAAAAGGGCAAATTAAATAGAGTGAGAAAGGTTTGATCTCGCCACTTAATAGCAATTTAAAATGACGAAACCATAAAACTTTAACTGTCTAGGACATCATAAATAGCAATTAGAAAAGAGCCCAATGAAATATACAGCTATTCAAATAATTGCTTGTGGTATGTAACTAACATTCAAACTGTCTTAAAATGTTTTATGCCATAAAATAAGATAAATTATACTAAATTATTTTAATACATAAGAAAATTTTTATAATGGATTTGAATATTAAGTCCATAAATAAAAAATAATTTATTTGAATAATTTTTCTTAATTGTATAAATCTAATATATCGTTTTAAAAATATATACATTAGAGTTACAAAATTTATTTTAAAATATTTTTTAAGAAATTGATTTTTAATGATGGAAATAAAGGGCAGTCACTTATTGAAAGTGCCCTCTCTAATTTTGATAACATGTTTCAAAATTAAACCTTTCACTCTACTGTTTATTTTCATAAAAAGAAAAGAAGAGTGTGCTATATTTAATGTGTATCTTAGATCAACTTTGGTGTGATTAGAATTATTATTTTCAAGTAACTGTTTGACCAGTCATGACTACTCACTTTACAAAAATAGTTTTCCAGCATGACTCGTTTTTGGAAATATTTGTATCTAACTTTGAAAATATTGTATCAGATTTTTATAACATTTCTTATTAACGAAACATTCTTTTGTATAAGATTAATACATTATATGAAAATGATAGTAATGATAATCATTGAGAAAATTTGATTTATTATGAAATAGTATTTTAAATTTCACCTTTTCTTAGATGAACGTGAACGAAGAGTTCTTACCAACTCAATGCTCCAGTTTCACAACACATCATGTATTCGCTTCGTTAAAAGAACAAGTCAGGAGGACTATGTCTATATTTCTAAAGATGGAGGGTAAGATCATTTTATGCATTTCAAAAACTTCTTACTTTTGCTTAATCTTCACAGCTCGAGAGAAAAATCTATACAAAAATTTAACAATTTCTAATTTTATTTTGTAAAAAGTAGTAAGTAATTAACAAACAAATATAAATATTTTAAAACTGATATTTAAATGAAAAGTTTTTGTACGAATTATCCGAAAACACATTATAATCCATAGTTGTCTCTACTAGGATTTTAAGTTTTAAATGCCTTTTGTTGTATGCTTCGGTATGAATTGTTAAAAGCATTTAATGTAACACTGAATGAATTTTATATTCAAGTTGCGTTCTGACTTATTACTTTGCAAATAAATTTATAAATCACAAAAATTCTCTCGCAGACATGGTGTGCTTATAATTTACAATGAAATTGATATATCTTCTTCTTCTTCTTCTTAGAATTGGGTTTGTATATCATTGGGCACTTCTGCTTTTATCAGCATTTTGTACCATTAACTCCAAACCCAATGTTTCCTAGTTCCAGTTGCTCGGGTCTCCCACTTTATTAATAAAGTCCGATAACCCTTTAATGGAGTCTAGGTGTAACTCTCTAGTATGGATGATGCCTAAAGAGGTTAATCTAGGGAGGGCAAGAGCCTCGCATTCATAAATGATATGCTCTGCCGTTTCCTCTTGCGTATGACATTTCCAGCAGATAGGGTCTTGCTGAAATAGTCCCATCTGGTCAGAGAGTCAGTCATACTAGGGATAGCTTCCTGACTTTCACCAGAAGATGGTTTGGAGGTCATTTCTACCTCAAGTGAAGGATTCATTACTGCCCCTTTACAAGACAGCCTCTGAGTTCACTTGTCTTTTTCAGCAAGGTCAACTTCAGAGGCATCACCTGTAGATGCAGAAAGGCTTGTTATTTCTTGTGTCTTTTCAGCCACAAGATAACAATTTATAAGCTCAGGTAATATAAGTCCACCCAGCATTGCCTGAGATACTGGGCAAGGCAAATTACTCTAGAAGTTTGCCAGGCAACTAGAGGCTCCGTTAAGACACCAATACCGCGGTGCCAATTAGCCCTAGGCACGGAACGCATAACACCAGGGTTTACGGGAGCTGGTTCGCGGCCTCTGATTCTATATTCAAGGCTATCCTATCATTCCTACAGGACGTTCGGTGATCCACCGCCTACCGACGCGCCTGGTAGCTGCTCAGGCCCCAGGAAATTGATATATCACTGAGAGATTTATTGTAACTTGTTCTTTTTTGTTGAGTGCAGGTTTACAATGCTTTGTGTATTCCTTGAAAAAACCAATATCAATCCCTTTATCATCTTGCTGTTATAATGGAATGATTCTCAGATTCATAGAATCTACATGAGATTTTCACCAGCATACATCCCTATACTTAGTCCAGAGTTAGGCATTACCATTTCTCCAATGGGCTACGAAGTGAATTTTTATAAGCAGTAGAGCATATAATAATGGAGGAAACCTATAAAAATATCAATGCACCACCCCCATAGTATGTATCTCCCATGGGAGTAAATGGATCCACATATCCATTTATCTCGCACTTTTTCTAACTTGTAATATACAGCTCCGAAGATTATTGTCTTCACAATAGGTCACAATGAACTAGTAACAGTAATTTCTTGAAATGTTCGAAGTTTGGTGCTGAAAGTTGGAGAGAAAAAAGGAGAGAAGTAATAAAAATGTCCAGAGATGAGCATTACAAGTGTTCCATCGACATACGAAGAGAATTTTTATAAGCATTGGAGCATATAATGTGGAAGAAACCTAAAAAATATCAATGCACCACCCCCATAGTATGTATCTCCCATGGGAGTAAACGGATCCACATATCCATTTATCTCCCACTTTTGTAACTTGTAATATACAGCTCCGAAGATTATTGTCTTCACAATAGGTCACAATGAACAAGTAACAGTAATTTCTTGAAAATGTTCGAAGTTTGGTGCTGAAAGTTGGAGAGAAAAAGAGAGAAGATAATAAAAATGTTCAGAGATGAGCATTACAAGTGTTCCATCGACATACGAAGAGAATTTTTATAAGCATTGGAGCATATAATGTGGAGGAAACCTAAAAAACATCAATGCACCACCCCCATAGTATGTATCTCCCATAGGAGTAAATGAATCCACATATCCATTTATCACCCACTTTTTGTAACTTGTAATATACAGCTTCGAAGAGTATTGTCTTCACAATAGGTCACAATGAACAAGTAACAGTAACTTCTTGAAATGTTCGAAGTTTGGTGCTGAAAGTTGGAGAGAGAAAAAGAGAGAAGTAATAAAAATGTCCAGAGATGAGCATTACAAGTGTTCCATCGACATACGAAGAGAATTTTTATAAGCATTGGAGCATATAATGTGGAAGAAACCTAAAAAATATCAATGCACCACCCCCATAGTATGTATCTCCCATGGGAGTAAACGGATCCACATATCCATTTATCTCCCACTTTTTGTAACTTGTAATATACAGCTCCGAAGAGTATTGTCTTCACAATAGGTCACAATGAACTAGTAACAGTAATTTCTTGAAATGTTCGAAGTTTGGTGCTGAAAGTTGGAGAGAAAAAAGGAGAGAAGTAATAAAAATGTCCAGAGATGAGCATTACAAGTGTTCCATCGACATACGAAGAGAATTTTTATAAGCATTGAAGCATATAATGGGGAGGAAACCTAAAAAATAAAAATGCACCACCCCCCTAGTATGTATCTCCCATAGGAGTAAATGGATCCACATAACCATTAATCTCCCACTTTTTATAACTTGTAATATACAGCTCCGAAGAGTATTGTCTTCACAATAGGTCACAATGTACTAGTAACAACAGTAATTTCTTGAAATGTTGGAAGTTTGGTGCTGAAAGTTGTATAGGGAAATTTGAGAAGTAATGAAAATGTTAAGTTCCTGATTACATGAACTGATTAAGTGCGGATAGTTAAACATAAAAAATATTCCCCTGATTCAAAAGATATCAATAACTCAGCAGATGAAATGAAAGTATAGGAATCTTTATAAGATGTGATTACATTCTTATTTGATTATTAGCATGTTTTTTTCCTCTGAGGCTGCATTACATTTTCAAGCCAATTTTCTATTCTGGTGACTTTTTCTCTTCCCGCCTAATCTTTTTAACTTAACGTTTTTCTCTTCCAACACATTCTACAACTCTAAATTTTGTCCATAGTTGGATTATTCTCTGATGTCACGGTAGTGAGAGGTAATTCATATGCAAAGTTACAGAAAATGAGTCAATGAAATAACAGAAACACGAAATTCTATTTATTTCAACTCCCATCAAGAGTTTTCTATTTAAATAAAAATAATACTACTCATGGATAAATAAGAGAATCATCATAATACTCTTTTATTTTTTGATGAGTTACCGAATATTTTTGAAAGGCTAAACAGACAATTCATTTTTCAAAATCTTTACACGTTTTCTTTCAGTAGTGTCAGTTTCACTCATTGTTTAAAATTCATCTTCAAACGCAACTACATAATAAATTTTACTACTAATTTTTGTGATGACTGAAAATTTTCATTTTCTAAATTTTTCATCTAGGGTAAAAAATATCCAAATTTAACTTTTCATCTTAATTTGCTTTTACATATTTCTTTGATTTATTATATGTATTTTTTTAATTTAAGTAACTGAAAAAAATTTACAGAATATTTAATTACGAAATTCCATTATTTTTTTTATTTGTAAGCAAAATATGATTTTTCTCAGTTAAGGAAATACAATATTTTACAGTTTTATTTTTTTAGCAAAATTTTAACCTATTTTTTTAATAAAAATTTTATTAAAATTTGTCTTAATATAAAATTTAATAAATAATGTGATTTTAAATTGCTTGTTTTGTGTTTTCCATTGTGTTTAAACATACGCATTTTTCTATTCAAAGCTCGCTTGCAACTCAAATATATTGATATGCCAGATAAAATTTATTATAATGACAGGTAAAACTAAAATCCCTGATAAAAAAATAAACTTTCATTATAAATATCATATTGTATAACATAGAGATATTTTGTTACAATCTTCAGGTTTTATATTTTATTCTGTATGTCATTTATAATTAATTTATTAATTCCAAGTTAAGCGAAATGTTGCACTTTTCACAATTAGATTGATTTTTTTTAATATTTACTCTTTCATTTAGTTCTGTAATTTTTGTCAACAAACAATAAATGGGTTTTATTTTATTTGTTGTTGTTACTAATGACACTTGGACAAACCAAGCTCGCTATGCCTTGGCTATGCGAATTTAAGTCCATTGGGAGCGTCTTTCGTTTTAATCAGAGCACCATGAAGGTGAAAGAACGACTTTGCTCTACACACATGCCATAAATACCCGTTTAAAGGGTAGGCAACTATTCAAAATCCATTCATACAAAGAAAAGACAAAGACAGGATAGATAGAAAGTACATCGATGCCCAAACCGCGATCCGCACCCAGGACCTCCTTATCCGCAATCAGGCACGCTGACCACAAGACAAGTTGGGAGGCTATTCAGTCGTTACAAAGCAATGTGTGAACGCAGATAACTTTTAAATATTCACTATGATTAATGAAAATTTATTTTTTAACTTCAGTTAACAGAAGTTCAGTTAACAGATTAACAGAAGTTCATTCATTCATTGTCGTGTGCCAGCTAGGCTGGCAATATGGGATGCGCTGCTCCTCTTTTCCAACTGAACCCTATTTTGGTGTGGAGTCCAGATTCCTCAGTACACACATGCCATAGGGACCCGTTTATAGGGTAGGCAACCATTCACACCTCATTCCTACAAGGAAAGGACAAAGAGAGGATTGATAGAGAGAGAAAAAAAAGTACATCCATGCCCGAACCGGGATTCGAACCCAGGACCTCCTTATCTGCAGTCAGGCATGCTGACCACTAGACAAGTTGGGGGGGCATTTTATTTGATATTTTGAATTACTTGAGTTTGATTTACTTGATATCTTGAATTGCGTTTACTTTCTGCATACTGAGAAGGTTAGATTATAATTACATGATATATATATATATATATATATATATATATATATATATATATATATATATATATATATATATATATATATATATATATATATATGTATGTATGTATATAAACTTATCTTATGTAAATTTACTCAGCAATTGCTTTCATCTGTAGTAACTATGCCTCTTCCTTTTTTATTTTAATATAATTTCTATTGGTGTTTTTATCAGACGTTTCAGAAATAGTTTTCTAATTAGTTTCTTAAAAGAACCCTTAAATTATCATTATTTAATTCATCATTCCTTTCATTTTTATTTTGTACCATCTCCAGTGCAGGTGTAGAGTAGACTTAAAGAAGTATGGAAGAATTTTATCAATTACTGCACTCATATTATCTAGCTGTAGGATTAATTCAATTATTTCAGGTGCGCTTCCTATGTTGGCAGAGTGGGAGGCGGACAAAGTTTGTCTTTGGGATCTGGCTGCTTACACCTCGGCATAGTGATGCATGAATTGATGCACACGCTTGGATTTGTGCACGAACAAAATCGACCGGACAGAGATGATTATGTCGATGTTATTTGGAACAACGTTAAAGATGTTAAGTATTTTATTTTTAATTTCTCAGTTTACACATTATTGATATGAAAATGATCACTTGATCCAATACAACCAACTTCGAAGTGTTGTAATAAATGCTTTAAATTTTTTTAAGTATAAATGAAATGCATTAAAACTTTTCTATGATTACCATTTTGCCTTTTCCTGCTGAAAATTTTTTATAAATATAATCCATTTCCTCAATAAGTTAAGTAATTTTAGTAAAAATCTGACTAAATTTACTTTGTTAAATTTTGTGTTATATTTATACTTTGAAACTTTCTCATAATGCGCAATAAATTTATTTGAAACTGTATTAATGCAAACATTATTCTGAATATCATTTCGGTATATATTTCTCTTTTTTACATTATATTCTCCAACTGTAGAACTGAATCAATATGCTCTACTTTGTGTCCCAAGATAATGTATCATTGTCTTGAAAACAGTAACTTGCATACTGTTAATTTTAAATGTCTCATATTTTATCCACAGTCAAGTATTGATGTCAATATTTATTCTCTCCATAAATTAATAGAGAAAAATTAACTTCGCAAAATTTTGACCAGATTACAGTCTCTCAGCGGAGTGTTTAAGAAAGTCGAACGAGTTTGATTCCTCTTCAAATCAGTCACGACAAAAATAACATATCACAATCTAAAACTTTCATATTAGGTCCTATTAATTATTTTAGGCTAAAAAATACCAACGGACAATGATTTTTTACTAACATCAATTGCTTAGTAAATACGCTTGAGTAACAACAAATATATGTTAAACTCTAAGAAAGCTTGAACTACCAAATTATGAGCAGTTTGATTTATTTGATATCTTGAATTGCGTTTTTTTTCTGCATACTAAGAAGGTTAGAACACGAGAGGAAAAAAAACGTTATATAATTACATGATATACATACATACATATATATATATATATATTTATATATATATATATATATATATATATATATATATATATATATATATATATATATATATATATATATATATATATATATATATATATATATATATATATATATATATATATATATATATATATATATATATATATATCATCTTGATATCCCAGAAGAGGTTTATTTGCAATTTCTCAACGACATTGGTCTGAAAACACTTATATGCCAACAGTGGATTCCATCCACGAGGTAGCGGACATACTCCCAAAGAATGTTTGTGATCTTCTGATAAACAATTTAAATGAGCTTACTCCTTCAGAAATTCACTCCTAAAAAGACAGAGATTCTGTCTCTGTATGGCATATTCCACCAGTTAACTATTGGTAACAGTCCTGCTCTGTTCCTGTCATGCAATGCCCCTCCCCCAGCCGTTTCAATCAGCCATGGCGAGATTTAGAAGATGCCCCCTAAAATGTTTGAAGTTCTTGAATAGGGAGATTTTCTTTCCCCTTTTCCTCCTCAGTCAGTGCTGCTCAACTGTCTTGTCGCTTCCTGAATGCAGTTGTGGAGTTAGCAGGATCTGATTTACGGGAATCCAGCGTGTCTTTTGGACTTTGTGCAGGCTTTCCTACAACAGGTTGGTTGGTTGGTTTGTCGCTCAACGGTCATTTTTTGCACAAGAGGGCTAATTAGACCGGGTCCTACGGTTTAAAGTGGATTCCGAACCACTACAAACATCCATGCCCAAGGTGGGATTCGAACCCACTAACTGTTGAACCGTAGGCAAGAGCGCTAACCATTCGGCTGCCAGCTCGGCTTCCTACACCAGGAGTATAAGTAACAATATGTATCAATGATTGTTGTTACTTATGACACTTGGACAAGCCAAGCTCGCCTTGGCAATGCGAATTTAAGTCAACAGGGAGCGTCTTTCGCTTTAATCAGAGCACCATGAAGGTGAAAGTACGTCTTTGCTCTTTTTTAAATCCTCCGATAGATGGCACCACCAGAGAATCGACTCCCTCAATTTTGGCATTGATCTGAAGGGGGAGGAAATTTTCTCCAGGCCATTGCACCCATGGTAACTGCTCAACGACCGACCACAGGACTTTCGATTCCACAGATTTAACGAGCACGTATATCGCATGTACTCGGTAGGTCTTTGGCGGCATTGGGAATCGAACCCCGTCCTTCCGGATGGAAGGCCGATGCCCTAACCACTAGGCTACCACGGCCCTCAGTGAGTGTACTATACGTTAGTAAGAGGTAAATACTGATTTAAATACCAACTGATTACAATGAGGTAAATTTTTATGGTATAATGATGCAATCATTGCAGGTCGAAAAGGCAACTTCGTCAAAATGGACTGGTACAATGTGACCGACGTTGGGGAAAATTACGACTACTCCTCGATCCTCCATTACAATAGATTCGCATTCAGCAAAGAACCTGGAAAGAAACCCACCCTGGAACCGAAGAAAAAGGGAGCCCGTATTGGTCAAAGGAAGAAACTGAGTCCTGGAGATATCAGGAAAATCAACAAATTATATAATTGTCAAAGCTAAAATATTTAAATTATATTATATTGTAAATTTTTGACCATTGTTAATTACTATACAGAAATGTTACGGAAATTAAATTAAAGAAATATACGATTTAAAACTAAGGGCATTTTAGTTTTTGAGTGAAAATAAGAAAATGTAAATTATATTTTATATTGAATGCATTTTTTTAGTAAAGAAAAGAAAAATTATCTTTTTTATCATTAAATTTAATTTTTTTCTTTCAAAAATAACTTCGATAGAGGGATAAATTATGTATCACTTGATAAAAATGTCACATCTTTTGCCAAGAGATGTTGTGTGTTGTGTTCCTTATTACAAACAAGTATTAATTTTTATACTAAATTCAAAATTATACTTAATATTAAAACATTTTTTTCATCAAAAATAGTATTAAATCCTCAGAAAATCGTGTTTTTCAATAATAGATCATTTTTATTTGTTAAATGAATAATTTTTACAAATAGGCTTTTTTAAAATAAAAAATTATTATATATACGTTTATTATAGTATCTTTATTTTAAAAATATTTGTAACTATCAAGGTTTTAAGTAAAATTTTACTACTTCTAATTTTATTTTTCTGCTTTTATTCTTTTATAAAATAAATACCACAAATGAAAAAAATCAAAAAATCATAAAAGAAGAAAAGGAAATAAAGGTAAATACGAAGTTTCAAATAAGAAATTTTTATTTTTTATGTTCATTACATTATCTTTATTTTAAAAATATTTGTAACTATCAAGGTTTTAAGTAAAATTTTACTACTTCTGATTTTATTTTTCTGCTTTTATTCTTTTATAAAATAAATACCACAAATGAAAAAAAATCAAAAAATCATAAATGAAGAAAAGGAAATAAAGGTAAATACGAAGTTTCAAATAAGAAATTTTTATTTTTTATGTTCATTACATTATCTTTATTTTAAAAATATTTGTAACTATCAAGGTTTTAAGTAAAATTTTACTACTTCTGATTTTATTTTTCTGCTTTTATTCTTTTATAAAATAAATACCACAAATGAAAAAAAAATCAAAAAATCATAAATGAAGAAAAGGAAATGAAGGTAAATACGAAGTTTCAAATAAGAAATTTTTATTTTTTATGTTCATTATATTATCTTTATTTTAAAAATATTTGTAACTCTCAAGATTTAATGTAAATTTTTACTGCTTCTAGTTTTATTTTTGTGCTTTTATTCTTTTATAAAATACTCATTCCTAATTTTTTAAAAATCATTTTTTAAGTAATTGCAAACTTGATCTTCATGAAGTCTCATTCTGTACATTAATTGTTTTTGTTTTTTACAGAAACACCGACATTAATCATTCACTTCTTTTTCTGTAAATGAAATCGTTGGAAAAAAATGAACAAATGCTTTCAATTTTAAAATAAAAATATTGATAGAACAAGGTCCCATCTCATTCAGTTAGCTTTCAATGGGGAAATGGGGCTAAATACGAAAAATGATAAATGAAAAAAAATGAAATGAAGGTAAATACGAAGTTTCAAATAAGAAATATTTTTAATTGTTTTCAAGGATTTGTGATATCATTAAGCTATTTGTCTTAATGCTATCATAAATTCCATTAGTCGTAATGATAGCACACAAATTCCTTGGTTACATTCTTATATTGGGTTGTTCGGAAAGTAATTTCGTTTTTCGCACCTGGATCAGTTTTTTGCTAGTAAAAACCAACCATTTTGAGAGTGTGGATTCATGGTACTACCAGAAAGAGAGAGGGAAACAGTTATTGCACTAGAATTGACAGTATATAATTCAATTGAATTTTCATTCGCTATACGTTTTTCATTTTTATAAAAAACGAAATAACTTTCCGAACAACCTAATAAATTTGCCCTATTTCTTTATTATTGCGTTTAAATCAAGAACTTGCAATAGAATACATATAAACTTCCCGTGCCTCTTTTTACTAGACATAGTCAAATGCTGTAGACAACAATAAAAAGTTCAACTTATATAAATGATCTAAAACTAAGCCTTGTATAAAACCTCTCAGGAAAACTGTTATTCATGATTTTGATTAACATTTCTGTTTTTGATATTTTGGAAAAAGCACCATTATTAAAAATTTTTATTTAGAATTAAATTGATTCATTTTAATATTATTCATTTTTTGCTGACTAGAATTATTTTTCCATAAATTCATCTCCACTTTGGTTTGTTTGTCGCTCAACGGTCATTTTTTGCACACGAGGGCTAATTAAACCGGGACCTACGGTTTAAAGTGGATTCCGAACCACTACAAACATCCATTCCCCAGGTGGGATTCGAACCCATGAACTGCTGAACCGAAAGCAACAGCGCTAACCATTCGGCTGCCAGCTCGGCCATTTCTTTTGGAAAGCGTAGACAACACTTGAAAATAACCCTATGAAACAATATATGATGAAGTTTTCAAATGCACTACTTTTAAATAAGTGAACAATTTGAGAATAAAATTTAATTATAAGTCATTCAGATGTTGAATTTAAAATGAAATATTATGACAAAGTAATAATAATAATACGTATACTTTTTCAACAACATGATATACAGCAAAACAAATAATGCTTTTGCTGACACAATCGCGAAATCTTTCTGCAAAATTTCAAAATCAGTCGAAAATATTATATAAATATACATTCGCAAATATTCACAGTCGTTTTATTTGCAGTAAAGATATTAAGAAATTTCTCATAAATTATGTTTTTGAGTTTCGTTAGAAAGTTTTCAAAAATAAAAGTCGGTTAAAAATGAGCTTGAGAATATTCATGTAGAGCTAGTGTTAAAACTATTACTTACCGTATTAAGTAACAGCAGCATTTGTAATTCATTTTGAAAAGTAAATGAATTTCTTTTTATTATATAGTTTTTTCTAATAAAAACGGTTTCTACATATCACTCATTCTAAATTATTTCTTTTACACAATATACACGATTATGATACTTAAAAACTATTTATTCAATTGAATAAATCTGCGATGTTTTTTAACATTCTACAAAATAAAAATCCTTTTTATCTCAACATTAATATATTACGTATATTTATCATTCAATACGAAAGTACTCCCAACTTTGTTGTACTTCATAACTTTTCTGTTTATAAAAAATGTTACATATAAATACAAGTATTAATGTCTCCTGGAAAATACATAATTATTTAAATCTTAATAAAAATTTGAATTTTATGATAGGGCAGTATTTTTAAATGTGCTGTTATTCTTTGAGTATTAAAAATTGGAAATATTTCGTCTCTAAAATATTAAATAAATTTTAAAGATGATTGAGCTTTTTTCGGTAAATAATATTGCATGTCAATGAAGTAAATTACTTTTTACACAAGCATATTTCAGAGAAATAAATAAAACATATATCTAAAAATATTTTTATTTCATCGGTTATGAATCTAAAATATTGCCTACATGACAATGTCAATCAGAAATCTTGTAGTGTAATGTGTTTAGAAATAATGTGTGCATGTGATTCAAATAAAGTTTTATTTAGCAATTAACAATTGGGGTAAAACCCGCTTTCTAACAAAGCTAACAAAGATCGAGTGGCTGTACGAACTACTACCAAGAGTGAAGTGTTTATTCCACGGCCTTTGGGGTTGTTGGTGCATTTGGCGTACGGAAAAATTAGCCAACTTTCAAAGGGCTGGCGCCAACAGATCTTAATAAATACAGTGACAATTTTTAATATTGTTAACTTGATTACATTATTGTAAAATTCGCTTTGTAAATCAAAGTAAAAAGTAAGGGGGAAATCATTTGTGCATACTTGAAATGTTCATTAACTTCTGAATTTGTAAATAATTTTTGTATATTTCCTTTTCAAGAAAGAAAAAATAATTAATTCCTAAAAAGAAAAACAGTTTTGAAGAAATTTTGTACACTTTAACAAGCTATGTAAATACAAGACTTAATTCTATAATGATAGAATTAAATATTTTTCTATAAGAGATGAATAATTTATTATAGAATTAGTTTTATTACAAAGCAGAATGGAAGAATTATTTTAAATATTGGTTAATTTTTCTTATTCCAAAAAATTTATTTAAACAAATAAGTTTTGAAAATCATAGAAAATAACTTTAAGAATTCAATTTTCAAAAAACTATTTATTTGGGATAAAAAGAGAAAAAAACTTAAGATACTCAAATGTGTTAATAATTTATTTATTTATAATACAGTAGAAGTTCATTTTTAGGAACCTCTAATTTACGAACTGGTACCTAACGTTGTCCTGTAGATAAAATGATAATTTTAATTCCGATTTAAGAATTAAAAGGTTGAAAAATCTTGTTTTAGGGAACTTATGTTCATGCCTCTTTCATTACATTTATTTTTATTATGTATTTTTTCCCTTTTTTACGGTTGAGAAACTTCGATAAACGATTTTATTGAAGAATTGTACATCCTTCAAAATCTCGTATCTTTGGAATAATTCATGTGTAACATCCGTTTTTCATGGCCCATGCGTCAGACTATAACCAACATTTTCGAATGCATATATCGTAAGTTAATATTGAAAGGAGTGAGCTTGGAATATGGCTTGGAATGGCCTTATGAAATAGATGTTCTAGTTACAATGCACTTATCAATTTAAGATTCAAATATTGTTTAAATAAAGAAGCGATCTCCAATATTAAGATATTTATTGTTATTAAATTATTAAGATGTTAATACCAACTCCAATATTAAGATATTTATTGGAAGTCAAAGACGTAATGTGTAAGAGTTACTGAAAAATGTTAAAACATTTAAAAATTCTCCAAATATTAAATTTGGATATTTTAAATGTTTTAACATTTTTATTAGCTTTATTAAAAGGCTTTCTGAATCATCACATTATCTATATTTGCACCTAAATACTTGTTCTTTTGAATAATCCTTTCTCAAAAACATTTTATGTTTATTTTGATAAAATAATAAAATGCTAAATGTTAAAAGCCAGTGAAGTACGAAATTCTCTACTTAAAAAATCCATCTTCTTTTATATATCAATTCTAAAACATCTGAATAATTATACTTTATCTCTCATGTATTTTATCAAACTTGAAATACTTCTTTCTAAGCGTTTGCCTTTCCAAATATATCAAAAATTTATTTCAGATCAATATGAAAAAATGAGGTTAAGTTAATCCATTGAGAAATAATGTAATAGTGATTATTTTTAAGGGTTTAAAAATTATCAAACGCAGAAACGTTGTTGCTTATTATTATCTTAAATTTCTAAACTTCAAGAAATTCTTTTTAAACACCAGAAAACTCTAGAAATTATATCTAACTAACAAAGGATCGAAGATTTTTAGCATGTTACAAAAAATATTTGATTAATTTTAAGAATATTTGTATTTTATAAATTATAAAATTCAAATGAAGAAAAAACTCTGAAAATATGAAATTTAAATTCATATTCTTAAATTTTTGAAAAAGTTACGTAAATGACAAAAAAGTGTTTTATTTCTTTTATAATATTTTCATTATTCACCTTTTGTAGAAATTTAGAAAACTAAGGAAATGTAGATTTATATCTAACAAATATTTAAAAGAATGACTCTTAAATTCACGCATAAGCTGTTAATATTTGATATTCACTGAAAAACAAAATAATTTGCCATTAAATGGCCAGTTGGGATATCATGACAGAGACAATTAGCTGAATTATACACAAATTAGAGTTAGTTTTCTGATTACTTTAATATGTAAAGTGTTGTGTCTTATCATTGGATTGCAATGATTACGATCCTAAAAGTTGATGAACACTTAATGGTCAATAGCACGTGTATTTTAGAAAAGGCATCCATATTCTATCAAGCTACTATTCCCTTTAACTTTTGTAAATCAATTTCAGCGAATCTTTTTCGAGCTTCATTATTTTCAGTATGAAAATCATGTCCTTAGCATAAGATTTTGCTAAATTTTTATAAATTTCATTTCGAGAAAAAATTTCCTGGAAATCTTTTCTCTTGGTAAAATAAAAAAAATCAAATTACTAAATATTGTTCCATTTTTTGAAATTCTTGAATGCAAAAAAGATTAACTTTAATCAATTAATATTCTAGAATTATTGATACGAGTAAATATGAAAAGCAGCAAGAAATTAGTATGAAAAAAAAATTTTTTTTTATATCGGAGATGTAAAATTTCTGGGAATTTTGAAGCACAGCTATTTATTTTGAGAATAAACCTGAGGAGTATTGGGAAGTTCTTAGGAAATTAATTAATTCATTCATTGTCGTGTGCCAGCTAGGCTGGCAATATGGGGTGCGCTGCTCCACTTTTCCAACTGAACCCTATTTTGGTGTGGAGTCCGACTTCCTCAGTACACACATGCCATAGGTACCGTTTATAGGGTTGGCAACCATTCACACCTCATTCATACAAGGAAAGGACAAAGACAGGATAGATAGAGAGAGAAAAAAAGTACATCCATGCCCGAACCGGGATTCCAACCCAGGACCTCCTTAACCGTAGTCAGGCACGCTGACCACTAGACAAGTTGGTCGGCCTTTTAGGAAATTAAATCAACCAATTACATATCTTTTAATGGATTGTTTTGCCTTACATATATTAAGCGCAGTGAAGTAAACTACGTAACTGTGATGCAAAAAATGTTCAGCCTTTTAGCACAAATGTTAATTAATAATATGCATCGCTCAGTGAAAAACAAAAATAATAATCAAAATAATAGAAATTGGGGGAATCAGTATTTAATGAAAAAATATCAAGATTTATTTCTCGTGACTGTAAGAATAAAGTTGACTTTTATCTTTCTTTCGTTATAAATTCATTCAAATAAAAAAAATAGCTATTTTCTTGAACATTAATTTTAAAGTTATTCTTAATTGTTAATTAATGTTTCTTTACAAACTATTTTCTTAAATTTACTAATTAGCAGAAAGTGTATTGTATACCTTAAAAACAAATTATTGAAAAATATTGGAATATAAATAGTAATGATCTTTGATGAAAATTTCAGAAAAAAAATTTTTTTTGAAGTCAATTTTTATTAATTTTACTGTAACAATTTTTTATTATTATTTTAATAAATATTTGATTAAAAAAATATAAAAATTTTCCATTTGATCAGAAAATTTTCAAAATTAACTAGAATTTCAAAATTCCCAGGAATTTTCACTGTTCCCGCGGGATAAAATGGGTTTATTCCCGGTAATAAATCCAATTTTCCTACCTTTACCAAACTAAGGAGTATCTAATCTAAAGCATTTCAATAAACCTAAATTACATTTCTTTCCAGTTTCCAATTTCAAATAGAATCAATCATACTCACGAATACTCTTTACTGATGCCTTTGTGAAATAAATTCTAAGCCTTGTATTAAGCAATACCATTAAGTATAGAGCTAATTTTATGAATCTTAAAATTAAAGGCAGTTTCTTTTTAATCTGATTGCAAATGTTCTTACACAAACGAATCTAAAAGCTTTCAGAACTATTCATATATAACCCGTAACCAACTATGCATGATATTTCCTTGCGTAGCCATGAATGATATTTCCCTGTGTAAACTTCTGAATCTAAGGCTGATAGTATTTTTATTTATAATCATATTTCTGTCAGCATTTCAACTTTCTCTGGGATGAGTTCTTTTCTGAGTGAGTTCTAAGATGGAGAGACAGGAATACTCACTTTTTCCAACAAGTAAAGGCAGAGGACATGAAAATGCAAAATCAACTGTCAAAAAAAGGGCTTAAAAGGCATAAAGTTGAAAAATTTCACGAAAGGTAGAAATTTTTTTATCTTGTATTGTATAAATGAAAGAGATTTATCCTTATTATCTCTTTCATTTATTCAAGAACAAAAGATGTTTCATTAAAATAAAGCACGCGTAATGGAACTGCTTTTACACAAACTGCTCTATTCACGATAGCCAAGATGATTCTTTTAATGAAACTATACCCGAGTAACACTCGAGATTATTGTTTCCATCGAATACTTTTATCAAGGCTAAAGAAAGACTGATTTTCGCAGCAACAGGAATAAAATTTCTTCATGATATACATCGAAATGAAACATGTATTTATGGTTCAATCTTAGTTCTCTATTTCATAGCGCAAAATGTTTACGATAAAAGAAAATGGTACTGATCTTAGTGAAAAAAACAATGATATACTATTGTATGTTTTTAATTAATCGATTGGTATAAGCTCAAAAATATGTTAATTTTAAAAATACGCACTATAATTAAAAGTAAACTATGTAAAAAGTATTATCTGATTGATGCCATTTAAGGAACATAAAATGATGGAAATTGGGTACATACCGAGAATTTTAGTATATCGGAAGCTGCGCCTTTAGTAAATATATGTAAGAATTTATTCTCAATCCAGCGGTCAAAATCTGAGTTTTATGTTATTGTGGATGTCATACGTTTATTTAAATAGTGATATACTAAAATATTCTTTCTCATTATGAGACTATATCTGAATTCGTAGGAGGTTGTGTTAATGAATTGCAAGTGAACTAACTAAACAATCAGTCACCCTATAGTTCACTGAGATTAGGTGATTCTAACAATAAAGGATATACTGCGTCACATATCATCATCAAGCTATCTGTGGTTGACCAAGGCCACAAGAGAATGAAAAAAACATAACAACTATCAAAGAAATTTACACGATATTATGTATCCTTCTTACCAACTAATGCATGCACTATTCATATAAGTTCAAAATGGCTATTGAACAATGCCTTAATAGCTTGCAGATAACAGAGACATCAAATTACATGACTACGATAATCATTTCATCATATAACTTAGTGACTACGCTAATCATATTTCCTCACGCCTGCGCATATTCATACCCAATTATAATGATACTGAGCTTGATCTGTTTGGGATTGCCCTGACAAAGGATGTAGTCTTTCAAGACGAGTTTCATTTCTGATTGTACTCTAACGAAAACCAAATATGTGTTTGGAAAAGCCTAAAGAAAGATGAAGATTTATTGATTATCATATGCATCACATTCTTCTCATCAAAAGCTCAATTTAAGATTCTATTACCGTTAAAAGTCGGACCATTTCGGAGATTTCTTGTTGACCTTAAGGTACATAAATGTTGTTACATGGTTGTGTGTGTTATCAATTTTTTAAGCAATTTAAAACTTTCTCTTCAACCGAATAATATCTGACCAAATATGGAAGGAGTGTCTGTGAAAGGTCTTCAAGTTTCCACCAGATTTCCTGATTTCTCTCTTATATATTACATTTGGAATCTTATGAGTAAATGATTAACCTATTCCGGAATGATTAAAACTGATAGTTGAAAGACATTTTGGTAGAAGTTTTTTTGAATATCATCGGGAATTACATCACACTGTGCTACATATGAGAAAAACTTTCTTGCAGGCTAAAAACAAGCATAGGCATTTTATTATTATTATATTAACTATTATACTTTCTAATAAGTCACTCTATTTCTTTAAAATTTATACATATTTGATTCTTTATTTTTAAAGCAATTATTTCTTTTGGTAGCTCCCAAATTGAATCCCAATCAAACATCCCTTACTTACACAAAAATTGCGAATTACGGCTTTTTTGTTAACGTGTCAAACATTAAATTTAAGCAATCTTGCAAATTTAAGTAAAGCACAATGTTAATCAAATCTGATTTAACAAAATTAAAATAAAAGTATGAAGTTCAGTCCAATCTTAGTCAGTTATAGCCAGTTCTTTATACTTCATCATAAAACTAATATCTTCCATTTTTCTAATAGAATGATTAGAGTGAATTATTTCGTAAAATGTGTGAAATTTATTTCTACCATCAAATAAATATCTAAAATTGGATGAATTTCGAAAGAATTTAAAAAGCTAAACTAAGTTCATCTTTCGACAATTCCATCAACCAGACCTAACAGATGTCTTGTTGCATGGAATTGTCAAAAGCTGAATATACACTACTGGCCATTAAAATTGCTACACCAGGAAAGCGGCACACCACGCACGTGAAATTTGCATGACAGGTAGAACTTGCTGTGATATGCAAATGATTAGATATTCAGCGCATTCATACAAAGCAGGCGATAGTAGCGACATCTACAATGTGTATAAAACCAGAGATTTGACAGCAGTTCTCTCATACTCAATTTCCGTTTCAACGTTGTTTTCGGCAACGAAAGTTGTTGTAATGCCTCGTGTAAGAAGAAGAAATGCCTATCAGCACGTGTCTGACTTTGATCGAGGAAGGATTATAGCCTACTGGGATTGCGGTTTATCGTACCGCAATATTGCTGCTCGCATCGGTCGAGACCCCATGACTGTTAGCAGAATATGGAATCGATGGGCTCAGGACAATCATACGGAACGTCATACAGGATCTCAGCGACCCCCATCACTAACAGCAGAGAAGACAGACATCTTATCCGCATGATCACGAGGGATCGTACAGCCACGTCACGAACCCTGAGTCGAGAAACGGAGTCATTTGCAAGGCAACAAGTTTCTGCTCGAACAGTTCAACGACGTTTGCAGCAGCATGGATTGTTTTCAGCTGTGTATAATTTTGGAAGCAGTTTTTATTAGAAAAGTTATTACATTTGTTAACTTACACTGATATGCAAAATACAATACTCTGAAAAGAAGTATGTAAACCACCTGAAATTTACATCACGCTTTTCGAAATGATTCATCGGAATCATTAGCATTGAGAAGGCCTTTCCCACATCACTATAGTGACTGTAGTGCCACCGTAAATGTACTATAATTTTTTATAGCAACTATAAGTATTTAAATATAATGCATGCAAACTATCATGACAGTTCAAATAGTAGTATTAAAATATTTTTATATAAATTATTTAATGGAAAACAAAAAATATAAGAATGTATTCTTAAAGTTTTTAAACTCAAATTTATATATATATATATATATATATATATATATATATATATATATATATATATATATATATATATATATATATATATATATATATATATATATATATATATATATATATATATATATATATATATATATATATATATATATATATATATATATATATATATATTTATATATATATATATATATATATATATATATATATATATATATATATATATATATATATATATATATATATATATATATATATATACATATATATATATTATATAATAAGGGGTTTCAAAAAGTAATTACACTCAAACCATTAAGTGAAAAAGCACTTTACTGAGCAGTGTTCTATATTGCAATATGACACACAAACAATAAACTATTTCGCTACATAATCTCCCAGTCGCCGCTGACATCTGCCTGAATGTAGCGTTAGAAAATTGCCTTCCACCTAAATATTCTTTGAGCTTACCATCACATGATAGTAGCAGAGCACCAGATCAGGACTGAATGGTGGATGCTTCCAGACATGTCATCTAAATTTGCGAAGCAAATCCAGTGCTATGCGTGAATATCATCCACCCCACTGTATCCAATGTACTGACCGATGTTAGCTTTCCTTGCCTTTCTGCATTGGTTAAGTCTATGGGATTGTCTTCGAATCGCTGGGACCATTTCTCAATGGTTGGACGTGATATGCACATGTCCCATACACTGCTGATATTTTATGATGAATCTCCGTAATCGTTAAATGTTTTGCCCATAAACAACGTATTGTTCGATGGATTTCAATTTGGAGTAAGTTGATAGCTGACGAGTTGACGTGTCATTTTTTTTCTCTTACTACGTAGCAATGGTTCAAACAATCCGAATAAATTGCCGCAGTTGGAAGCAGTGAAACTCAATCATCGTTTGTGCAAGTTTCGTTCTTCTTTCGCAATGATTTCATCGCTGGAAGGGAAAAGTGTAACTTACTTTATGAACACTCTCTTAGATACATACACAGTACTACTCTACATACTGTATATATATATATATATATATATATATATATATATATATATATATATATATATATATGTATGTATGTATGTATGTATATATGTGTATGTGTGTGTGTGTTTAGAATTTATCCATTCAGCTCTACAAGGGGCGAAGGTGGTGGCAATTTGTACAGTGGGGGGACAGGAACATCTATACTTGAACCCGGAACCCACTGCTTCGAACTCTAATAACTCCACTATCGGTCGGCTATGTGTATATACACAATGTAAACATGAATTTTCAAGAACTATTACTTTAAATAGTTCCAAATTTTTTTATTTCAAAATGTAGGATTGAAATTATTTCATTAAAAAAATATAGCAACTAAACTATTTCAGCAACATATAATATGTAACAAAAAATTTTTTCAGATATAAATATTATACAAGGACAATTTTTTTCCAGTACTATTAAATAAAGTATATTTAAATGTAGAATATGTTCTTCTGTGCATTTCAACTAAAAAAATTGAAAGGTACATTTAAACAAAAGAAAATAAGATTTTGAATTTCAATTTATTTCCTTTTCATATAAAAATCCATATTTACTATTAATACACATATTAACTTGTCGCAGATTTCTCAAATGTTTCGCAAAACATTGGCTAATTTTCTTGAGTACAGCATCTTTTTGCTACTTAAATAATTTCTGTCTTTAGAGACCCACAGACACCTTCAATATACATTATTTTATAAAATTTATAAACTTTCTAAAATTTAATAAAAATATCATAAATACTTCATAAAAGATTTTACTTACCTCAATAAAGATTTATCATGTATTCCTCTTCATCATAAAAAAAATTTGATGAGAGTTTACTTACGGGTACCCCTTGATTGTTTGGCAATTTTTTCAACGCTAAGATAATTGCCAAAATCTGAATAACAAAATGGCAACCTTAAAACTATGCAAGTTAACGGGCTAAAAATAAAAGGGTTACCAAGAAATTAATGTTTATCGCAAATTTCTTTTTCCAAACCAAGGGTTACTAAACCCAAAAATTTGATAAAGTTAATTGCAAGTATTATTTCCACGGGAAAATAAAAAGAAAATCAAGATAAAATAGTAAATTATTTCCTTTGTTGGCGAAGCCTTGCCATGTATTTCTTAACTTTCTGGAATTCTTAAGTTGTCGTTCGGAACACCTATTTTGTAACATTTTCTGACGTCACTTTACCGGTTTATTCGCTCTCGTTTGTGCTAGGGGCCTCTCGCGTTTTTGACTGATAATCGAAACTGCAAACATTCTGGATTTTTTTCTGATCTGGCAACAAAACAATTGCGGCATGTTGTTAAATGCCGCACGGTAAACTGTAAATATGTAGATAAATTAACTTCTTTTTAATACTTTATATAAACTAAAAATAAATAATTTATTTCAACATGCATTCTTTAAAATACATCCGCTCCATTTTATTTCATCGTACTCATTTGAATCCCTGTTTTGTTAGAGTATCTTTGGTATCAAATTTTCATTATTACAAGGGTATAGTATGAAATGTTATAAAATTTATTTTTAAAGGTGGCCTTGTATTATTTTATATGTTTTGCACTAAAATATTTGTAAATTTGTTTTATGCTTTTTTCGATCGTGATTTAATAGTCAAATTGAATCATGTTTCACTAATTTTCCCATTTGATTAGTTAAGTCGTATTGCATGTTTATTGAAAATCTAATGGGAAATAAATGTGTTTTTTGGAGTTAAATTTTTACTAAATTCTTTAATTACTTCTTTATTGAGTCAACTATTGATATATAAAATATACTTTGTGTAAAATGAGATTTTTATGCAATATAAAATCCAAAGAATAATTTTCCTAAAGAAAAAATATAAACTCTGGACAGATCCTGATTTTAATCGTAAAAAACTAAATTTGAATATCCATTAAAATGGAAAGATTTTTCATAAAATATGAGACATTCTCAGAATATTTGGAATAAAATTGCAAATTTAATAATTTACAGACATTTTTATTTTATGTAATTTTCTTTCAGATAATTTTCCTGCCTAAATAGTCAATGTAAGTACAATACTCAATAGTTGAAAAAATAAAATTTACAGGATTAAAATGACTATTTTATGGATTCAGTAATAAGAAAAAAATTATCAGTTATATAAGTTAATGACATTGGAAGACCAAGAAAATTTCATATTTGAAATGTTAATAAAAAATGAGTTAGGAATAGGAAACACTTAAAAAGTTGATTTATTATAACATGATTATTTTTGCAATAAGTATTTTTATTTTGGAAGCTAAAAAACTACAACTTTACATTAAGTTCTCATTTGATTTAATAGCTGAATTATGCTCTTCAAATAGATCTCAGATAAGATGACAACCATTATTAAATAGTAAGAGAAAGATTTTATATTCTTGTGTGTTTTCTGTTTCTTTATCAAGATGGTTGTGAATTTTCTCTGAAAAGTGAAATTGTTATCTTAATTTTTTAATTTGTATGTGCTTCTCTGCCTATTGTCTAAATTCAGATGAAAACCCACAATCTCGATTGAAGTAGCAGGAGATGCAACACATATTTTTATATTCCTTTCCTCTTTACCAGCAAATATAAACATATCATAAATCCTATTCACTCATTCAAAAGTGCTTATGTGACATTAGAATGCTTGTTTGTGGTGGAGCGAATTCAATTAGGATTTAAATGATAAAAAATATAATGTTTTTACAATTTTGCTGCTAAGCAGTTCATTGTTTATAATAATTTATGCAATTATTCTTGTATTAATGAAAGAAATGAAAACTCAGTTACTTTATTTTCTTCATTTATAGCAGTTTGATTAATTTTATTTGTTCTTTCAGAATTGGTGTTTAATTTATCAAATACTTAATAAAATATATTATAATTTTAGCAAATCCTGTTTTCCTGGAAAAGTATAAACAAAAGTCATTAGATGGTGCTTCTTCTATTCTTCATCATAATATTTTGCCAATTAATTTTTGCTACCTTCACCATGTTCCTAAATGCAGACAGCTGTCCACTGGTCATGGAAAAGAAAAAAAAGATGATTCACAGGAAGATGAAGAACCTCCTGAAAAACTGTCCTTAATTAAACGTTATAAAAAGATGTTTAAAGAATACTGGTATGTTCTAGTGCCTGTACACATGGTTACATCAGCAATATGGTTTGGTAGCTTTTACTATGCCTCTACATGGTAATTATTTATATTTAAAATTTACTTTTTTCTAAAAATTATAATTAATTGTATGTGCATGTGTATAATTTATAAACTAACCAAAAGTTGTGTGAGAATAATTTAAAAAAAAAGAGTTTAATATACTTAAGCTAAATATTTTAAAAGAAAAGTTATAACTTCTATGCTGGTCTAGAAATGGTTCCTCACTCTATGCAGATTAGCTAATAATACCCCCTTGCTTTAATGTGGGTGCCCGGGCATTTGGTGTTCCTGTCTATGAATTAACTGATGAGTTGGCAAGGGCTGGTTCAACAATCAATTGTTTTGGTCCTGAACCAGTGCTAGGTATTTCAAAAGAACTGATCAGAAGGTGTGTTTTTGATCTCTTTAGAAAACAACAGTTTTTGAACTGGCACAGTGCCAATGATCAAAGACAAACAAGGCTGCTGAATAGTATATGTTCTAGTAAAAGACAAAAAGAATCATTAAAACTCAGTTGAAACTTTTTAAGGAGAACAGTGGGACTTCTTACAATATCCTGCTACCTTAAGAGACATCTCACCATAATGGAAATATTAGATGATACTACTTGTAGGGGTTGTCAACATATGGAAGACACTTCATTATACATATTGTCTGAATGTAAAACCTTTTTTGCACGTAGATTTGAACATTTGTGTTAGCATTTAATTGAAACTTGGATGCTGCAGGATATTCCCGTGAAAGGTTTGCTGAAATTGGGCTCCTCGAATAGGGCTTTTTGGAGGGTTATAATACAATAGACCTATGGTTGCAGTACTAGGTGGTTTTGAAACCACCCTTTTAGATTATCCTTTAGATTCACCCTTCTTTAGAAGAAAAAGTTTAATTCTCTATGTCAATTTCATCATCATGCATTTATCTTTGCAGTTTTTCCTTTACCAGTCAATTTAAATATAAGGTTTTCTGATGTGCATTTATGATTAGTTTAACCAAATGTTTATTGATTGCAAATGACTGATCCTTTTTTTTTAAATAAAACTACTTTCATTAATTACTTTACTAACAATCTCATTTCTAAAAGTGAAGCCCTTGATTGTTTTTTCATGTAATAGCTACATATGTTTAAAATTCTGTCTTTCCTTATTAATTTTCTGACAAACTTTTATTGCTTTAATAATTACTTTTTTCCAACATTTTAGCTACTTTTAAATATTTTGCTATTCTATCAATTTTAATTATTTGCCTTTATTATATATTTTCTCAAAACCTACATATTTTTAAATATTTATGAGACTATGCAATGATAAATGCATAAATAAGTCATAATGTTTTGTCAGTGATTTGTGCTTTGCATAGTTTATCCATGTAAATTTTTTAATTGCTCATAGTTTAATATGATTAAACAATGTTTTAGAATTCTTATTTATTATTTGAACTTTCATCTTCCTTGCATTAATACTTAAAGATTTTGTTTATTCTTTATAATACATATTTTTTCAGTTAGAAGTAACTGAGTGTCATAAGAATTTCTGTTTTGCTTCAAATTTTAAAAATATATTTTGAGGTAGTTTATTATTTCATAATTCTAAATTCAAGGAATTATTTAAATAATTTGTACTTTAATTAATAATCACATTCTATAATAATTGCATAAATTCATCAGTGTTTAGTAACATCAATGCAATGTCAAAGTTACTAAGTTTAATAAACAAAGCAATTTTAAAGAAAAAATTTTTTTTACTTTCATTAATAACTTTACTAAAAAATTTATTTAATTTATTAAATAGAAATTAAATAGATTAAATAGATTTTATTTATATTTAACATTATACGATACAATTCAATTTTGTATCACGGAAGATAATACTCAGAATTTTGTGACTTTTTTTTTACCCCTAAATCGGTCATAGCCTGATGTTTATCATTTTTTTTCCTGCATAATAAAGTTTATTTTAAAAACAAATGTCATTATATTTTTATTTTTTCCATGTCAAATACAATTAAAAAGTTTTTTTAAAAGATTAATAGCATCATCTTTTAAAAGGTTAAAAAATTTTATTTCTTTATACAATAACTATAGATATCTCCTTATATTTTCATGTTTGCTTAATCTACTTATTTTGAAAATCAACCTGCAACAGTTTTCTATTTGTGTTTCATTTTAATACATGATCTTTCTTAAGTGAATTTTTTTATTTTCAATTTAGAAAAAATGTTTTGAATACTTTTCATAATGGAAACATCTTCTGATTTTATTTTTTTGAATAATAAAGGTTATTTAGTTTGGAAGTTGTATGAACAT
This sequence comes from Latrodectus hesperus, assembly GCA_037975125.1. Classification (NCBI taxonomy): domain Eukaryota; kingdom Metazoa; phylum Arthropoda; class Arachnida; order Araneae; family Theridiidae; genus Latrodectus; species Latrodectus hesperus. The sequence continues at coordinate 111,194 of JAJQOW010000297.1, forward strand.
ATTCTTATGTCAGCTAGTGGAATTGATTTATAAATACATCTTATCAAAAGTAGACAATGATTAAATTATTTTATTCATGATTTTAAAATAAAAGCAAATTAGAAATTTCCTTAACTAAAAAATGTATCTATGTTTAAAAAGCATATTTTAATTTCTAATTAAAATAAATTAATAAACTTTGTCCACAATAATGACTTAACAAAGAAAAATTACTAATACATGATAAGAAAATTTTCTAATTTGTATTATAAAAAAATGTACAAGTATTGAATTTTTGGTTATGTATGATAATGAGAATAACATGGCAGTTTTAGGATGCTTTTATATATTTGTCTTTTTTAAACTTTCACCATATGTTGTTTTTTTAGAAAATGTTTCGTCCAAAGTAAATCACATTCAAATGTTACGAGACAGAAAATCTGGAAAATTCTCAATGCCAAGCCCAAAAGCTCAAACTGTGTGTTTCAATTTAACAGAAATATTAAACATGATATTTTCATTCCTAAGAGGCCTATTGTTTGAAAAAGGTTTAAAAATATCTGAACTTGTCAATTTTCTTAAAAAAGTTGGTGTGTAAACAAGTATTTTTTTATAACTTATTTCGTTAATTCATGGAAAATATAAATCACTTTTCTATTGCTTTTATTAATGATTATATATAGAGTTCTTGTTTTAAATCTTTTTTTAACTTTGTTTACAACAAAGGGAGGCATTAGTCAAAATGAAATTCCAGCTTGATTCCTGGATTGATGTTGACATTTTCATAACAGAGTTGTTAGAATTTTACTGAATCAATAATTTTAAGGAAAATTATCTTCAAGAAATTCTTGAAGATAATTTTCCTTAAAATTATTGATTCAGATTCTTGTTTTTATTCTTGTTAAAATTCTTGTTTTTAAAATTTAAATTTTTTCAATTTGTCATATTGTTAAGGCATTGTATGTTTGCTTTTATTCTTGTAGCATCCTTTTATTTACAATGCAAGTAACAATATTAAAAGTAAAAAATGATAATGTTATTAAAATTGCTATCGTTTTGATGTTTTATTATCTTCTGGAATTTGATATGCTTAAGTAAATTATAGAATATAAGTGCTTGATACTGGTTTTAGTAAGATGAATAATTATATATTTATTTAATAAGTTATTTTCGTATATTTTATAAATAATTTTCTTCTATTCTAGTTTTTTTGTGTTTGCTTTGCAATTATAACTTTACTAAGGCTTTAGATAACTTATTATACATAAAAAGTGATTGTTTTAAATGTAAGGATTGCTTCAGAAGACAACATAGGACAAACAATTATTGGAATTTTTACTTAATCCAACAATTTTATAAGTATATTCATTGTTTCTTCATTTCATTGGAAATGTCATTTAAGTATCACTATAACTGAAAAAAGTGAAAAGGAATATTGATTTTCTTAAGAATATGATTTACTTAAGAACTACATGTTATATCATTTGAAATAACTATCCAATGTTTTTATTTAAAGATAAATAACTTAAATATAATGGTTTTAACAAAGTTTGAGTTAAGTTTTTTATATTTCATGATTTTTTGACCTTAGATAATTTGTGCCCCAAAAATGTTTTCTTATATATAATTTTTGTTTAATCCCAGATTACGATGAACTATTTTAACATTAATAAAATTTTCTCATATTTTAAAGCATCCCTCTAAAATTTTAGTATTCAAATAGAAGTTGGTCTTTATTGATAGAAAATTAAAATAAAATAATGTAACTTCACTGATCAAATAATACTAATTCAAAATTTAATCTTATTCCTTTTCTAATATCATTCTTGAGCAATATCCTCTTTCTAGAACTTCACTAATTGTTTTGCAATAATTTCATTATTTGAGATTAGTAATTTTAAGGAAAATATTTAAAAATTATGAAAATATAAACTGTAAAATATCATTTCAACACCAAAATATTATAAAATTTCATTTTGGAAAACAGGGTTTGAATTAATTTAAAAAAATTATGTGAATTTGACTAATTACTTTTTGATAATTCTCATTATGGTGAAAACTCCAAATTATAAGTTTTTTGCTTTGCTTGTGAATCTGTAACTAATTCTTACTTGAAGAAAATTCCTGATGATATCTTTGGACATTAAAAATGCTCATGTGTCATTTTATAAACCTTTTAAATACATTAGGCATCTGTAGTGTACTTAGTTCATACAACTGTTTAAAACTCTTGGAATTTGAAAAATTGTTTTAAGGGCCCTTTAAACTCCTGCAATTTTTACTTTCTTTTAGGTATTTATTTTTTGTTAGAAAATATTATATTTTTTCAGACTTTTGTTTTAATAGTTTAAAATTTTCAATGAATTTGTTAGAAAACCCAATTGATTAACTCTTAATATTACCATTAGAAGGCAGCATGATCGATAATAGATTGGGTATTGTATTCCTAACTTGACTAAAATAATTTAGCAACAATAGTTTAATCTTCCAATTCAGTCAGAACCAACTGTGCTGTTTAGATTTATATGCTTGTGGGAAGTAACATAATCACCAATAAGATCACCATGTGTTGCAATCAGACAGGCAATTTTAATTCTTTTTTTATTTGTTTTTTTTTATGTTGCAAAAAATTTACTGAATATTGATGTTTAAATATATAATATTTAATTAAAATATATTTTCCTTACATTCCTTACTTGTCTAATGTGTCTAAAATAAATGTGCTGGAATGTGATTCTGTTTTAAAAGAATTTTGTTGAAGAGTTTAAATTATTACAACCAACTGTAAGATTTCAAAGTTCTAATGATGAAAATTTTGATCTTATTGAATAATGGATACTTTTTATTTTCACTTCTCTCAAAAAGTTATTTTCTCTCATGAAAAGTAGTTAATTTGCTTTTACTACTCTCTCATGGTAAAGCATTTATTAAACTTGAGTTTTTTGTGAACAAAAGTTTTATGGTAGAAGATTTAAATAATAAATCATTTGTGTGGCTAAGTGTATCATTGACAATCATGTCTGAAACTTAAGTGGTGTCAATTATATAATAACTTGCAAAGACCGACTTAGTTTTGCTACTGTTGCTAGGCAGAGGTATAAATTATATTTAGATGAATTAAAACAGCAAAAAAAGTAGCCAATAACAGAGGGAAAGCGAAAAGTACTTTTTGAAGAAATTGATGACTTGGAAATCAAAAAGAAGTGTTTGGAAGATAACATAGATTTTTCCAAGATCATTTATATTAGAATATGTTGGAAAAGCTGAAAGAAATGGTAAATTAACATTCATTGCAAAATCAAACACACATCATTGTGGTGCTTCAGTGAAGCAACAGTAATTACTGAGTAATAATAATGAAATGAAAGCTTTAGAGTTGGAAAGATACCATTTTCTAACAGCAATATTTTGTATTTATGTATAAGCAAGAAAAGGGAAAATCTGAATGATTAAAAAAATAGAAACTCTAGAATATGGATGTAAAATTGTATAGTTTTAAAAGAGTTTGAAAGTAAATAGCAGAGAATTTTAGAATTGCTTTTATTAAATAATAATTTGGAAAAAATCATCCTATAAACTTTATCCAATAGTTATATTTATTTTGTTTTGAATAAATATATTTATTTGTAAAGAGGTTGATAAACACTTCTTGAAATACTCAATAAATTATGAAATATGACTTTAATGAAGATGTTTAAAAACTCTAAACTTAACCGTTATTTTATATAATTGAGTAATGTAAGGAAAGTTTATTTAAATGAATTTTTTCTGTTATAACTGTAAATTCATAGAAGGCTTTTCAAATAATCATTAAATATAATTTTAACTAAATAAAAATGTTCTCACTAATTTTTACAGTTTATATATTTACCTTATTTATAAAACTGAAAAATGTTCCATGTACATAATTATATGCATATTTGATTAAAAATAATTGGTAAAATAAAAAATGAACATTAATGTCAGTACCTTCTGGAAATTTTTGATGTGACTTCAAGAATGTCGTTAAAATTCTGGAATATGATTTTTGAAATCTGTATGAACCCTGGTATATTTAAAATACATAATATCAAAATTTAATTGAAGAGCCAGAATTTTTATATTATAAAATTTTACCACTTAATATAAAATGCTTTTAAAAACCTTCAAAACTAAAACACTTAAAACTAAAATCATACTTTGAACTAAAATCTTACTTAAAAATAGGACATTTAAGCCTACTCATTGTTAGCACAGTTTTTAATCTATTCATTACTAATTTAAAAATTAAATTAGTATTCCAGAAAATGTATCCAATGAGTTTTATAAGTTTACTTTTTGCATGAAATAATCAATTTGAATATGAAGCTCAAGAGGAATTCTGTTTTAAATTAAATCTAAATAGATATTGTTTTATATATATGTTTTTTAATATTGAAATTAAATGCGTGTCTATAGGTTTGAATCTACTAGGTTTATCTATGTTTTAATCTACACACTATTGTGAAGTACTCACCCTGGCCTAATAATAGGACACTGCTCTTTTGATCATAAGTTTCCTGTTTGATCTCAATCACTGTTCAACAACAGGAGATTTATCTTAAGTATGCATGTTTGTCAGGAAGGGTGCTTGGGAGTTTTCTCAGTTTCTTCTTTTGCAACACGCAAATACAGCCCACTATCTATGAGAAATCTTTCCAGAAGGCAATATGTAGTAGAAATTAAAATGTTTTCTAATGGCCTTTGGCTGTCTTCTATGCAGTGTTAAAAATTCTCTAGTGAATTTATTTGAATGTAAAATATTATTTCTTAACATGCATTTTATGTTATAGAAAAGTTCGAATAGTTTTTTAGGTACTAAAGTTCTTCTTCAAACTAGAAATAGTTGGCTTCCTATAGTTCAGGATTTGTGTTATAATTTAACTACTTCCATTTCTTCAAAATACAGCTCGTTTGATTCTAGAATAGTTAACAATTTATGCAGTTTCACTCTATAAGCATTTTTTTAATTGAAAGGTTTTCCTGCAATGTTAAAATTGTGTGGTTTTATTATATTGTGTTCAGTTTAGTTTTTCTATTTTCTTTTTAATTTTTTTTATAAGATATTATCGAACTAAGAGTTAAAATATAAAAAGACATAATATATTAGGAGATTTAAGAGAAGTAACTATATTATTTATACTGTCAAGTATTGATGTTTTTTTTAAAAGAAACTTTACAATCTTGCTGTGAATGGAGAAAATATTTTAATTTTAAAATCCATTGTCATCAATTTTTAATTTAATTTAATTCCATCTTTGATGATTATTGAATATACAATTTAGCTTAAAAAAATCAATAAAAAATTTAAGGAAATATTTCCATGAAATTTAAATTTTTGTAATTTCATTTTGTAAAAAAAATATGTGATAAAATTTATTAATATAATAAATTAAACTATTAAGTTTTAACTACTATTATTATTAATAAAACTTAAACTGTTAAGTTTTATTTTTCAAATTTAATGTCCACATAGAAGCTATTAGAATTGATATATGATTGCAATAGGAAAAATTTAATTTAATGGTAAAATTTGCATAATACCAATTGAAATAAAATATAAATAAAATTTTCATTTTGCCAATATAAACAATATATAATGTTGAATTTTTTATAAAATTCAGTTGTTGTTGCATATGACACTTGGACAAGCCAAGCTCGCTATGCCTTGGTTATGCAAATTTAAGTCAATAGGGAGTGTCTTTTGTTTTAATCAGAGCACCACAAAGGTGAAATTATGTCTTTGTTCTTTTTTAAATCCTCTGATTGATATAAAATTCTAATTTTTAAACATTTTAATTATACAAAAAGCTGACAATTTTGAAACAATCAGTTTTACTGAAGCAATAAATTAAATACAATTGAATATTTAAGCTTTGATTAGTGATTATTAAATTTGATACATACATACATAATGTGTGTTAGATAAAAATTAGTTTATATATCTCCAACTAATGCAAATTTATAAAATATTTGCTTTTTAAAGCTATGTAAAATGTTTTAATGGAAAAAATTTTTTTTTATTTGCTAGTCAATGATTGATTATTATTTAATAAATTGGATAGGAAAAATATTCAGTAGTTATTCGACATATCTAAGTAATTTATGGAAAAAGTTTCTTATGATGCATCGAATGTATGCTTTAGCTTCTTAAATAAATTTAAGAAATATTTTTTATAGTTTCAATTTTCATTTTCCTTTTGTTTTATGCATTAATTTTCATTCATTGATTGAAATGAATACCCATATACACTTTTTTAGAGAAAATGAATTTGTTTTTTTAAACCTTTTTATTTAATAAGATAACATTATAAACAAATGTTTTTAATGGTTTAAATTTATTAATAATATAATAAATCCTGATTGGGGCATTGATGTTTCTTTCTCTATTTCTTTGTATTATCTTCTGAGATGATGTATGAAGGTGGCTCACTCTATAAACAGGTTTGTGGTGGTTATGACATAGGTAATGCTACTCGTCTCCTTGACTTGTTTCACAGGTGCCTAGTGGGTAATGATGAATGGGTAGCAGTTTTCAGCCTTATTGTGGTGAAGAATTAGTCACCCAGTGCCTGCCATTGTTAATGAATTTTTTGTATGTATATTTAGGTAAATAAGCATACAAAAATCAAATATTTCTTGATGTACTTATGTGCAATTGAATTATTGATTTAGTCAATATTGTACATTTTCTTGAATAATTGTTCATACTTTGTAGCATTTATGTGAAAAATGTTCTTTTTTAAATTTACCTTTGATATATACCTAAAAATTGTGTTTTTGTTCTATGCACACCTAAGAAATTCTGGTATCATTTAATATTGTATCTTTAGACATCAATTTGCTTTCATTAGCTCACTTTCTATTATTTTTCTGTCATATTGAAAAATCATTCATTTATTAAGCTGAGAATTCAGGCTGAATTTTATCTTTATCTCCATCTATTTCTTCTAGTTCTATTTCTTTTTTTGTAGCAACATTAAAGGAAGTATTTAAAAATTTCATTTGTATGTAATGATTAATTACAATTTTTCCAAGCTTTACTTTCATCCATAGTTTCTTCAAGTTCTTAAATGACAAAAGTATTAAAAATTTACTTAAAAGTAATCATTATCTGAATGATTTAATTGTAATTTTTCATCGTATAAGACATTTGTTTTTTTCAGTAATTTACTATTTATGAAAATTTTATGCTTAATAAATTTCATATATGAAGTGTGATATTGTCAGACTCTTAAATGAAAAGTTAACTTTTTTTAATCATTTTACTTTCTTGTTAGTTTGTACAGAAACATTTCTAATGATTAAATGCAAAACATGAAATTTTGGGGCTTTAGACAATAGAATTAATATACATTTCAAAAGTTGAAATTGTCAATTCCAAGAAAGTGTCTTATTGATGTCAGGTGACACAAGCATGGATGTTCATTTCTCTTTTGACCAGGAAACAAAATTTCATTTGTTATCTTCTTTTTTAGTTTTAGAAAAAACTACAACATCATTTGTTTATGGAACCAATATAGTAATCTATGCAGTTTACCCAGTTTAGTTTTATTGTGTATTGTTTATGTAGCATATTGCCAATATTTTGTCCTGTTGTACACTCAGAAAAAATGTGCACTGCAAATGATGAGTTTCTTATTTGAGCTTTCAGAGGTTAAAAATAAGTCAACAATTAAATGTAATTGGGAATCAATAACATTGAAAAAATAATAAACTCTGTATTCAAGATTCACAAGCAATTTGTTATTTTCTGCAGGTTTTTGTTAGTCATTTTGGTGCTATCAGACCATATTTTTTGAATCCCATAATTAACTGACATTTCTCTAAAGACTTCTTTTACCTGGTAAGACTACAGACAAAGAGTTCCAAATTAACATATTTGAAGAGATAATCTATAATATGACTTATCTTTCAGTTCATCAAAAATCTATGCCTTTATATGTTTTGAAAATAAAGGGAAAATATCTTTTCTTTAGTCATAATGCTGCTAATTTTTATATAAAAATAAGAAACAGTAATCTGTATGAAAAACTGTAAATTATAGAGTTTTACCTTACAAAAATTAAACACTTTCTTACTCAATTTTTTAATATTAATTTACAAAGAAATATTCTGTAATTTTGTGTACTGTTCGTGGATTTAGTAAAGCAAAATTTTCATTACTTTAAGAAAATTATGATTAACTGATACTGTTTATTCTGCTTTAAATATAAACATCTATAATTTGTAACATCAAATTATTTTAATATGTATAATACAAGAATTTTTATTTTAGAAAGATGCAGATTGATTCAAATGCCTATGTTGTATTGGAATTTTATTTGTATGAAAGTATATATATATGTAAGCTAAAAGCTGATAGATTCTTATATGCTTGATAGAAATGATAGTGCTATCAATGTTTATTCCTGTTAAAAAAATGATTTTTAAATGATTGTGTTTAATATTGTTTTTCTTTTCTTTTGTCAAAACAAAAATCATGGTCATCATCAATAAAATTGCATAAATTTAAATTTTTTTTTATGGAAAAATTACAAAAATATCGTTTTTTTCTTCTTGCTTATATCTAAACTAAGTGATTGAAAAATAAACATTATATTTTATTTATAAATTTTGGGAGGAACATTTTCTGAGAAATTTAAAAGTCCTTTGTATTGCATTGAATTTTTATCATTTGCTTTTGCTGTTATTTTTTTAAATTAATAATTTTGCTTTGTTTTGATTATATGGTAACAAATTCTAATTTATTTTCAGTGGCCTTGATATTATACCTTTCCTGGAATACATAAATCTGCCTGAATCATTAATAAAGCCATTACGTAACTCATCTCTAGGACATATAGCAGTAGCTTCTGCTATGTACAAATTAGCGACACCAGCACGATATATGGTTACTGTAGGTGGGTCAACATTTACTGTCAATATTTTGAAGAAACGTGGTCTTATTAGACCTGTTCCAACGAAGGCAGAAATCAAAACTATCATTCAGAAGAAATTAAAAAAAGATGGAACTTCTGAAAAGGACTGACTAATAAAATATTTATTTAAAGTGAAATATAAAAATTTTATTTTCATAGATATATATGGTCAGTGTGTTATGTTTCATATGAGAATATGCTCTAAAGATTAGTTTAACTAACTGTTGAAAGAAACTGCATTAACTGTTAAAATGTTTCAGTGCTAATGAAAAATTACAATCAAATGCAATTAGAACATTTATTTTTTTGCATGAGATTTTCCAGTTGCTGCCTTAGTAATAATTCACAAATTGAAATTAAGATAAATTAATATATAGATGCTAAAATATTATTTGAGATGGCCAAGTTTTATAGGCAATAGTTGTTACTCTGTGTGGTCTTTTTTGTTATATTCAATTAAATTATTTCTTTTCTAGCTCCATTCATTATTTATTTTTATTATGTGGTGTAAGTTTGTATTATGTGGTATAGGTTGTGTTATTTAATGTAGAATAATTTCAGTGATTATATTTTAATATATTCAAACACAAAATTTTTGATCATTAATATATTGCGGTCTTCAAAAAATATTGCAACCAAATTTTATTTAATTTTCCAAAAATATAGAGTTTGTAAAAGTAATTTTGAACAGGAAAATATTCTTTTGGTTAATTTTATGTATATGTATATGTATTAGTTAAAACAGTTAAAACATCTGTAATAAATGAAATGTATTACTGCTCTTCTTTTTGTAAAAATATTTTTCAAAAAATATAACTATTTGTATTGTATTTCATTTATATCTTTCTCTGTTATTTAACCAGTTTATACCATATTACAGGAAGAATTGAATTTTGCTGTTTTAATAATCAAATTGATTGTTTATAATAATTTTAAAATTTTAGTAAACGTTAAGTAAATGAATAAAATGATTTTTTTTAAAATTTCTCTGCTATTTATTTACTACTTCAAGTAAAATTTAGAGATTTTGTTATGTAATCAGAATTTTTGTATTAAAACTTTGTAATTGTTTATAATTTTCTTGAAGATAAAAGAGTTTAAAATAATCTTATTACTACCCTGAAATGTAAATAGTCTTCCCAAAAAGTTTTTAAATTTTAAAATAGTTTTATTTAGTTTTGAAAAATTATATTACTTACCATGTTAATTTTTTATTACTTTGTAAACATAAATTACGTATTCTAAATTCTGTCTCTATTTATTTCACTTATTAAAACATTTTATATTTTTGAATATTGGAATTATCTATCATTTTAATTAAATTAGTAATTAAAGGAGCTTTATTAATTATTCCATGTATTCATTGATAATCTTATAAGTAAATGATAAAAATTTATAGGGAGTACACATAATAATAATACATATACATTGAATCTGATAAAAAAATTTTTGAAAATAAACAAATGATTATTATTAATTTTAATTAAAAATGAAGATTTGATTGAATTAATATATAAACAAATTAGTTTGTATAAAAACATCATTAAAATAATACCTTGACCAAAAAATCAGTTATTATCTTCAACATATCAGCAAAGAAATGTTTTTATGCAGGCAGATTTCAATTTGTTGCTTCTGGTGTTCCAGGAGAGCACACACTGATATTTGTTTATCCTTTTTAGGGAATATATATCTGTAAATGTCAGCTATTGCTGTTGGTTTAGAAAATTTAATACAATGTAACTTAACGCATACCAAATATTTTTGACAAGATTCAGATCAAACTAGTTATGTCACTAAATATATGATTTCTTCATTCTTCAAACATATCATTGATGAATTAACTCTTTGGGGTACATTATTGTTCATTAAATAAGTGATAAGATTAATTGCTACACCATTCAGTCTCATAGTGATATATGAGATGCCATTTTAATAATGATTAATCTTTAATTTGACACAAGTCTTTCAAAAATAAAGGAATACTGTCTATAGATATGAGATTGGTGTGATATTCTATTGAAATCTTTTCGTAAACGATATATCCACTTCTAAATGTTTGATATTCAAGGACAAACTATAAGTGCCTTGTACTTTCCTGATTGTTAACATTTGTCATCAAATGACAAGGAATTTTACTTTTACATGAATATGATTTGCTTCAATTGGCCATATTCCAGTTCATACATTGGCAACGCCCTTTAATCCTATTTCTTTGGATTAGATAAAGGAGCCTAAGTTCATGGTATTTAGGCATACACTACGTGCAGTAGTCGCAAGTATCATTTTACTATTGTATATTGCAATCATTAATGCCACTGTTTGATTCATTTTACAATGTTTGCTATGATTGAAAATTGAAAATGACTCATTTAAAAATTGAGCTGTATCTGTAGTTAGTCTTACTCCTATGTATCTAACAGCAAGCCAATACATAAAATTTTTCATACATCTTCCCTGAGCTATTTTTTAAAACAAATGTTATACTAAATTTCTAAATATCTTCTCTGGTCTCACATGTAACTTCTTTGAGCTTACCAATGATGCTTTCTTATACCACTGCTGTTTTTATATATATTGTGTCACCTAACCAAATTATAGCTATGTCATATGTTTACAATTCCTTCATTTATTGCCATTGTGGGTAAATAAAAATACTCAGAACTTTTAACGCAAATTGGTATACAATTTGCATTTTTGTCTTTCTTTGTTTTTGAAGTTAATGTATTATAAAGAATCTGCATTATTGCAAATCGTTTAATAAAACAGTTCAGAATTTTGAAAGTAAATCAGATAGTTTAAAAATTTTAGCAGTTGGTGGAAGACTGTTTTTTAGTGCAATGTTTGATAAGATAAATAATCAATATAAGTTCCTTGAAATTTGAAAATCATCTTTAAAATTTAAATGCAATAGGGAAGCAATAAAAACACTTTTTTGAAGAGGTATTTGTAACTAATAAATAAAAAATGTAAATGTATGCAGTACAATTTCATTGTCTTTCTCATGTAAATGTCTATGTAGGAAAGGGATCTCTTTATTTGCAAAATTGTAATTGGAGAGTATTCTGAAAGTATAAAATGTACTCTGAATAATTTACTGCAAAAGTATCTTAATCTTAAAAGTAAAGAATTGATTTTATCAGGCTCAGAAAATTATCCAAAAGCTTTTGAAGGAAAGAATAGAAAATGAATTAAAGCAAATAAACTAAGAGGGAGAAAGAAACTGAAGGAAAATATATATTTAAACTTTTCTAAAATTAATTTCCTATTATGTTTAAAAAAATAAATGCAAAAGGAAAATTTTGGTAAATTTTTGAAAAATTACAAATAGAACATTTGAAGAAACTGGTTAAATTACAGGTTTTACAAAATGACTTCAAAGAGATGAGCATGGATACAGTTCTTGGAATTTTTTTAAAATACAATAGAAGGAAAAGAATAAGTTGAGTTACTAGAACCATATGCAAATGTTGGGAAATAGAAATTTGTTTTTCACTGGAAAAATTTATCAACTGTAACTGCATTTTGCAATAATAAATTAAATTATGTTTTAAAATCTGAGGAAATTAAATGTATTTAAATTATGCCGCAACTTTGATCGAATCTCTGGGCATCATGAGTTTTATATTTTTCTGCACATATATATATAAAAGTCTGGTTTGCATGTTTATAGACAAATATAATAATCTTATTTTAAAAGCTTCAATTTAAAAATTTGTATTTTATAAAATCAAATGAATGAGCACTGTGATTTAATCTTATCCATTGGTTGTGTTTAAGTTGGGATATTTACATTAAAGGTGTGTATTTACTGTATAAGTTAGATAATTTGTATTTAAAATAAAACCCATGATATGTGTCTGCTTTTTGATTTATTTGTCATTTTTCTTATTTTCTTTAAAATGTTATTTGTATACCAATATTGATGACATTATTTCACTCTTTTATTTTTTAAAATTCAAAAATACAATCATATAGTGTAGAAATAGTACTCAATTTATTTAGATAAATTTTAAGCAAATGGGAAACCATATGCATTGTAGCTATAAAAATCAAATATCTAAAAATTTCTTTTTAATCACATATTTCAGACAAATTTTTGTAAGGTTTATAATCTGATTTGAAACTTGTATGCTGTTCTGACAAATTGAAATTTTTTGTTTAGGAACATGAAGACAATTATTTACCCTATAAAATATATTACATTATGTTTCATTCAAATATTTGCCTTAACATTTCATAGTGAATAAGCCTAATGCTGTTATAAGACAATAATATCCAATATGTAAATTGCCTTCTTCAAAGACTTTTCACAGATTGAATAATTGAATTTAAATCGGAAAGTACATACATTCATCTCTCTGTGATTATATATGAATGTCATTGTTTGATTTTAGCACATGGATGGTTGATGGAAATAAGCATTTTAGGATTTTTCTTAGATAAAATATTTTATTTTTAATGATTGAAAATGTTTTATTATGTGACCTTTTATTAATAATTTACTTGTGCTTGTTTTGTAAATATTCCACAATTAATTAATCTTAAATTTGTATTTAAAATTTATATTCTATCTGATTAAGTATAATAACACGTTAAAATAGATTTTCTGAAAGAAATTAGTGCAATGACACTAAATAATTTTATGAACTCATTTTTTTCCTGTATAGAAAAAGAGACTGTTAATTATGATTATCCATTTTACAACACATACAAAATCTTTTATTGCATTTATTAACCATAGAATAACCATAATATTTCCAAATAGAAATATTTTACTGTTTTTATAATATGAATGATGAATTCAACAATGGTAATATAATTGGAATTAACTCAAAATTTGACTATCTAACTTGGTATTATTTACTCCTTATAACTACAAAGTTAAACATATCTAATTATTTATGAATTATATTTTATATAATTTATATTTAGAAATTGAAAAATATAAAATTTGTAAAATGTTCTTATTTATAAATTGTTAAGTGCAAAGAATTTTCATGCTTCTTATTAAACTTGTCATAATATAAAAATTAAATGAGTCAGCATTCTAATTTATTGGAATTATTTATGACTGAGTACTATTAATTTTATTCATCAATGTGGCTTATAAATTGATTACTGTCAGGATTCAGTTTGCAAATTTGTTTTAATCTGGTTTTTCCTGCTATTAATTTACTAAAATATTGCATCAAAAAATGATATTAAATAATTTGAATTTGTTGATTTTTTTACAATGGTTAAAATATTTTTGTTTTCATTGCCTCTCATATGAATGTATATAAGATAAAAATGTTAATGGTAAAAATTTATTGAATTTATACTGTGAATAATATTTTAAATTTACTTTAATAAGTCATAATCATATTGAAATCAATGATGCACATTTATTATATGAAATTATATTAAAATATAAACATTTAATTTTTTTAAAGTTTTGTATGTAGTCTTTTAACTACAGTAACTTACATTTTACAATAAAAAGTGAATTGTGATCTATATCCTTTAACAATATGCACTAGTTGAATTAAAAAAGTAATTTCTGCATAAATAATTTGAATATATGAAATTTAAATGAAAATTTTAAAGACAGTTATATTTTCCTAAACGGTTAGAATAGCCTGAATTTTTTAAATGTTAAGTGGAGAAGAATAATATTTGATCTCATCGAAAGCAATATTTGTATCGATTTAAAAATACCTTGTCTATGCATAAAATTAGTGTTTGTTGTAGTAATGTGCAAAAATTGATAATGTTGTAAATTTTTTACTCTTATTTAATGGTATAATTCGTAAAAATAATTAAATATTGCAGTCATGTTAATTTGAAAACTTTTTAAGTAGTTATAATATCTTGAGTTTTTTGGATGTAACTTCGATTTATTTTGTTATATAATTGAAGTCCTTTAAAATTAGATTTTTCATTGATATCAGTATTTTTTCTTTACATATACATAGATTCACATGTTTGTCAGTTTTGCTTAGCAATGCTGGCTTTTCTTAAGTAGGTATTCTCTGCCTATATTTTAAAATATACTCAGATCTGTTATCTAAATTTTGACTTGCAAGCATTATTGAACTATATTGCCAATGATATTTATAAACACAATTTTATTATAAATATTGTAAATTCTAAGGAGAAGTTGCATAATTTTTTTGATTGCAAAATAATATTTGATACAACCAATTCATCCTAAAATAATAGAGCTAGTTTGAAAAATATAATCCCAAGTATAAAAACAGATGACAATGAAGTAAATTTGAACTGAGAAAAATTTTTAATTTCTTTGTTTATATACCATTTGTCATAATCTCATGTTTCTTTCTTTTCTTTATCATTAGTCATAATCTCATGTTTCTTTCTTATTTAGCAAATAATTGTTTATTGGCTTATGTGTGTGTTTATATAAAAAGATTATTAACATTCCTGTAAAAAACAGTTGATAGAATATCTTGTTTAAATTTTATAGTAAAACTGGAAGTATGTATTTGCTGTGTGTGTCCAAGTGGCTTTGTATGACCTAGGATTCATATTGAAATGGTGTTCAATGATTTGTTATTTATAAGTTATAAAATCGGCAACTGCCCTAAAATTTATCACTAGTCATGTTAAGTGTATGTTGAAAATAGTTTATTATATCAAAATATTGTGTGGTATATTAAGTCTATGGTATTGCATGAAAACTATCATGAGATTAGTGCTTGGCATCGAATGTAAATTATTGCTACTGTTAATTGATCAATGTCATGATCATTCCATTCATGGAAATCTCATAAAAGATTTTCTTAAATTAACCATATCATTTAACTTGGCAAAAGCTGTAATCAATTAATGTTGTATTAAATAAGAAAATTTTTTCCAAGAAGTATTGAAAATTTCAAACCTATCTCATGTGATAGTAAAATAACTTAGTTGAAATTAATTTTTATTTCCACATAAAACTAGTGTAAAATTTTAATCTATAATTCTGTCTTTTTGTATTAGTGCATAAATATGTCATGTTTAATCATTAAGAATGACATATAATATTTTAGTACTTATTTTATCTTATATACAACCACTGACTTCTACCAAACTTAGGTCTTATTTGATCTAAATGATGATTAAGTTTAGAATCAGTATCAAAATATTATGTTTACACTATATAATATTTTGATCAAAATAGTATTTATTTACATGTATTTCTATGTAATTAAAATCACACATTTTATTAAATTATAATTTGTAAAAAAAAAAGTGAAAGGAAAGTACAATGTAGTGAGTAAATCTTGTTTTCAAAATTACAAGTGGATTTAGAACTAAGAACAATTTAAAGAGGAATAAAGATATTTTTACAATTTTTAGAAAGAAATTCTTAAACTTCTCAATATTTGAAATAGTTAAAATATTGAGTTCAATTAAAATATACAGATTTAATTTTTTATATATTTTCAGAAAAAAGATTTTTTTGTTTGCATTATAAAATATAAAGTTTTATAATGTAACTTTTTTCGGTTCTACTAAGTTTTTTTCTGTAAACTAAATATCTAAATTTATTCTTAAATAAAAAAGTATTTGACAAATATTTTTCAAACATTTTAAGAAAATTAGTTTAGTAAATATTGAAATTTGAAAAACCATATATCTTATATGTACAGCAATCTTGTTTTAATGAGATGAAATTCACACATAACATTAATAAAAATTAAATATTATTTTATTTTTCAGAAATTTTTTGAATGAGCAAATTTTAATAACCGTTGTAAAAGGAAAACTTTATGCGAAATATTTTCAAACATATTAAATATTTTCTAATATAAACAATCTATTTCTGATTTCAAAATATTTTTATATTTTAAGCTGTGCAAATGTCTTGCCGTTTCCAACTTATAATGAATTGATAGTTTTGTGTAAGCTCTACATTTTTTCTCAAATTAACTATTTAAAAGTAATGGAAATAGCGTGAAAAAACCTTGGAAGTAAATTTGTTGCAGATCATATATAAATGTGCAATATTATCTTTGACAAATTTATTTATATAAATATATAATATTCTGAATTTCTTGATTTGTCATGATTGAACTCTTCCACTTTGTAAATAAAGTAACTTCAAATGTATTTTTGATACTAAAATTGTGTTAGGGACAATGAATAACTTAAATGCACAAGGAGTAACTTGGTGAAATTTTGCTGTTCTGCTTTCTTCTTAAAATCAAATTCCTATAAAGGTCTCAAAGTATTTTAGCGATGTTATTAATTACTATAGAAAAAAAATACATTTTAAATTTGCTATTGAGTTTTCACTCTCAAGAATAATATTACAAACAATAATATTGTAAACATTTACAATCAACATTTATTGTGTGATTATAAAATATTAATCTTTCACTGATGTGTTTGTGTATGCAGTGTCATGTCTTAAACTTACTTATATATATGACAAATACCATGTCGCACACTTCCAGAAGAAAACCCTCCAATTCTTGGAGAGAGTTTGTGAGTGGTGCAGGTGTCCCTCAACTCGTCTACCAAGAATGTTCCAAATATGCTCTCTTGGGTTCATGTCTGGAGAGGACCTGGCCATTCCATTCGTATGATTCCTTCCTCCAAAAGGAAATCATTCTGCAAGTTAGCTTGACGTGGCTTGCAGTTGTCTATTAACATGAAATCATATCCAATTTCTGCAGCGCAAGGGATTTCATGGAATATGTCATGATCATTTGATTTATCCAATTTTTTTCTCAGTTTAAAACCCCATCTATGAAAAAAGTCATCTGATACAATTTATTTTTATCTGATTTAGGAAATGTTTTGTATGTATACATCACATACTTTGTGTATATGATAATATATATGGATTGTGTGTAATCATAGGTATTATTCAGTTTCCGTATGCACACACCTGTCGAATTCATTAATGAATTTCCCAATTTTTCTTTTCTTATGATACGTGAATACAACTCATTATTGAGAAAAGCAATATAGTGAAGATGCTTAAACCTTGCTTTTTGTGTATGTGACGATGAATATAAGTACAATTAGTATTAGGAATTTTGTAATAAAATTGGTGAAACTTTTATAATAGTAAGAAAAAAGCAATTTAGCATTTTTAAAAACCATATTTTTATTAAATCGTTTCAAATATTTTTATAAGCTCTGAATACAATATTGGAAACCAGCTAGGTGAATTCTGAATTAAATACAGAAGTGTAAATTTTTTAAATCCAATCCACTAATTTGCTTCAGAACATAATGTGATGAATTACTGATCTTTTATTTATTTTTTTAATGGTGTGTTTCTTTTTTTTCATTTTGAAATTCAAAAAGCAAATCATTTTGTTAGTTATACCTAAATTAAAGAACTGACTGATACCAGACTAATAAAGAAATCAGAATCGAATGCTTTGAAATCGACTTTTATGGCATGATGAAAGGAATAAGTTGTCATAATGTTTTCTAAGTGAATTGCATAAAGGATAACAAATTACTTAATACTAAAAAAGTTTACTGTTATTATGTATGTATATATTGGATTTTATACATAATAAATATGTGCTTGTATGTATGTGTGCTATAAATATTTTATAGTACATATAGCTTATATAAGTGTTCGCTAAGCTGTTGATTCGTATAAAATAACTGTTTTCTACATAGGTCAAAATTCATATTATTTGATTTCCACATAGTTATTAATTATCAACCGTTTTTTTGTTAGAAATTTTATTATAGGTGTGATGTTATATAGCTTTTCTACTGCTTTGTTTTAGAATCAGGAGTAAATCAATCGTATTTATTATTAATAAATCCTTAAGTTAAATAATTGATAATTATGGTACACATTTGTTAAAGATTAGATTGATACTAAGGAAGCAGCTGGGAATAGATCATAATGACTTGTATTCAGAAGCAGTACCGAATTCGGCGAGGTGATATAATTAATGGAAAATGCTATGCAATTATGATGCTATATGATACTGAAATGCTGTATTAGGTTTGGGAATAAGTTCGTAGCGTTTTTACCAAAGACTTATTTTTTTTTACCAAATAATTATATCAATAAGTTTATTATATATTCGCCGTTGTGTGTGTGCTTTTTATAACCTCTTCCCATCTGTTGATCAATTTGTTGATGCCATTCCGCTAAAAATGACCTTGTCTGGTGTCAAAGAAGTTATTGAAGCAGTTTTCATAGGAATTCTTTGTTATCGAAGGTAAGGCCCTTTATATGGTTTGACAAGGAGGGGAAAAGATGGTAACCGGTCGGGGCAAGGTCCGGAGAATACGACGGATGCTGAAGGACCTCTCATTCGTGCTCTTTTAGTGCGGCTTTGACGATTTGTGCAAGATGGGTACTGGCGTTGTCGTAAAAGAGTATGGTTTGACCATGTCGATCAGGTCTTTTCAGTCGAATAGCCTCATTCACGCGGTGTAGTTGGGCAATGTGGAGCTCCTTGTTGACTGTGGCATTCTTTTCGAGCACTTTTCAGTGCACCAAGAGGTCCTTAAAAACTGGCTCAACAATTTCTTTGACACCAGACCAGGCGATTTTGGCGGAACATCATCAATAAATTAATTGAGAGGTGGCAAGAGATTGTAAACAGCAATGGCGAATATGTAATTGATTAACTTATTGATATAATTATTTTTGTTTAAATAAAGTCTGGTGAAAACGCTACGAACTTATTCCCCAGCCTAATACAAGCCTAAAACAAACAACCAAACGAAATTGTCTGACTTTGTATTCATTACTTGGTCATATATGGTAGTTATTCAGATAATG
Organism: Latrodectus hesperus; assembly: GCA_037975125.1. Classification (NCBI taxonomy): domain Eukaryota; kingdom Metazoa; phylum Arthropoda; class Arachnida; order Araneae; family Theridiidae; genus Latrodectus; species Latrodectus hesperus. The sequence continues at coordinate 130,871 of JAJQOW010000297.1, forward strand.
AAATACCACGAAACGGTCTTGTATGATGCAGGTTGTAGTGTTGGTAAATATATTGTGTGGTATAAATCCTACCTTGAATTTGCCGATAGATGAATGGTCAAAGCTTTGTTCTTCAATTCTGAGTTTAATTGTTTATAAGCTCAGACGTATGAGGGAGAATCCTCTTAGTTCAATGAACAATTGGGCTTAACGCTTCAAAGAAATTTTGCTTATAAGGAACTCCTCGATTCATTACAACCTTGTTCTATGACTAGAAATTATATTTATAAATGTTTAGTTTAATCATTCGTACATATGAAAAACAGAATTTTTTAAAAAATTCTGGAGGATCAGGTTTATTTTACAATTGCTTCGATTTTTGTTTTTTGACAAAAAGATATATTTTTACGGTCGAAAATTCAATGAACTAATTAAAATTTTCACGCAATTTGGATATGTATAAACGTTTCTGAAAATTTTCTTTCTGATTAGCCATAAAACCATAGAAATTTATTAGTCGTTTATGATAATACTAATCACAACGATTCAATTCTTCATTTTCAGCTTTGACGTTTTTTAACTTAAACATGGGATCGAGGGTGTGGTAAGAAGTCAAAGACAAATTAATTTGCCTTGATTCTCGCGCGCCATCCACTGTCTTTGATGGATAATATTTCATGTCTATATCATCTTTGTGTGTGTGGATGCTGCGTGAAAAGCATGTTCTATTTTGCTATTATGTTCCTTTATGACGACTTAATTCTGAAGAAAATTCATATTTTGTGTGCAATTGATGGAAAATATTGATTTCATATTATCATATTTTGAAAATATGTAAAAAATTTGTAATTCAATTTATCAAGAAAATAGATTTCCTTGATAAAGCAAATCTTTTGTTTCAACAGTTTGTGATATAAATGCATCTTTAGATAAGATTGTATTACTTAATGTTTTACAAATATATATGCAAGAGTTGAAGCATAAGATAAAATGATTTATGGCGATGCTGCTTACTTTAGTTTCGGACGAATCCAAAAGTAATTTGTTATGTTTATTTTCAAATAAAGTGGAAATTCGGCAAGAAGATTGATGGCAGTTGAAAGGATTAAAATGGTGGATGTTTCACAAATCCCAAACAGTTTTAATAAAATTCCTTTTTCTTCAATGGGAAGAAAAAAGCGCTCTTGTGCAGTCCTTAAGCCGAGAATGATAAATGAGAACAAAGAAGTGACGCGGGAAAGAAAGGATCATCTGTTAGCTTTTGAGTTTTGATTCATGCATTGCAAATATTTTCTTAAGACACATTGTCGTTATTTTGCATGGGTCCAACGTACAATTGATCTTTTCCTGGGACAATTTAATGCTACTTCAAGATATATCTTTGTTTTGGTGTGCTTCAGCAATTCATCCCCGCTTATTTGCTAAAAAGTTAAAGTCTAGAATTTGGCTAATGTTTGTAAAAAATATATATTTAAATAGAGGATTTCAAAAATGCTATTTGTTGTCGAATAAGAATCTGATTTATTACCATTTGCTAAAAAGTTGATGGAATCCATTTTAGTTTTTGTTAGCATTTGTGATTAAGATTATAGAAAGTGAAATTAAAAGAAAAGCGGAATTAAAATTTTATAAATAATATAGAATAACAAATAATATATGTTAATTCCCATAATAAATATACAATAAGAGAGAAAGGGGCAGATTGTGGTTTTGAGATTCATCTTAAAGAATAAAAAATCTAAGTTGAATAATCAAAGAATGATCTCTTCAAATATAAGGAAATCAATCTAAGTAATAGAGTTCAAATCCTTCAATTACTTAACAGAAGATGTTAGAATAATCATTCACTCTTTGTCATATTCAGCTCTTAAAGTATAAATTTAATGTATTTAGTAATAATCCTATCTACTTAATAGGACACAAACGAAATAGAAGAATGCCGAGCGGCTTTTTTTTCAAAACTTGACACCGACTGAAAAATAAAACGCTCATATCATGGCGATTGCTGCACTCTGGTACATTCGAAGACATTGATATTAAAAACACCTTAAAATCTTCACCGACTGATGTTCAGTTTGAAGTAATTGTGAGTAATCATTAAGTCAATACAGATCGTTGAATTAAAATTTATTTATTACATTACATACATTCAGACTTGTATGCTTGATTCTTGAGATCCGCTTGTAAGTCTTCGTCGATAATAGGACAAATAGCACAATGACAGATGTACAACCACAGAAGATAACGAAGAAAACATCCAGGGCCACGGTGGGAATTGAACCCACACTCCTACGCTCTCAAGCGATTAGCGGAGTGATGCCTTTGACCACTCAGCCCCGGAGCGCCCTTGAATTAAAATGAAGTTTCTTTTATAAGCATATTAACAGAAATAACCAAAAAGATTTTTATTGGTTTATCTGATCATTTCTATTGGTTTATCTACATTTCTTTAGAATTTTTAATTCACAAGGTACTGAGAAAATTACCCTATAAACGGGTACCTATGGCATGTGTATACTGAGGAAGTCGGACTCCACACCAAAATATGGTTCAGTTGGAAAAGTGGAACAGCGCACCCCTTGTCAGCCTAGCTGGCACACGACAACAACAAGTATTTAAGAAGTAGCTTTTTTTTTACACTTTTTAAAGCAATATTTTGCTATAAGAATTCAAAATTATTATATTAATTATTTTCATAAAGTTGAGGATCATATAATCCAAAAATTAGGTCCAATCTAATAATTAATAATCCAATAATTAGGTGAAAATGCAAAATGTTTCTAAGAAAGTGACGATAACTGGTTAAGAACAATTCGGATTTGCTTTGAAATTATGTTAAGCCATTTTCTGAACCGAGATCTCAATTTGATATCTCATTCATAATCTTATCTTTCACGAAATAGAGTATCATATATTTTGTTACAAATCCATTGATACACATATTAAATCCCCAATAACTGACTTGGTAGTATTATGGTATTCAATATATACACTCAAATACAAGCACATACATTTCTTAAGGTATGTGAAAAAATTCATTAAATCACATCTATTTAAATGTCATTTTCGTGTAAAAAAATTATTTTTTCGTACTATTCTAACGGAAAAGGGATATTGATGTACATGGAAAGAAGTATATTTGTTAAATTATCCTAAATTTAGCAACCAAATAAATTAATTTTTAAAAACTATTTTAAATACGTATACAGTCAACCCTCCTATAAATGCAGTATAAGAAACTCGGATTTAACCGTACAAACCAGGCTAATTCCTAGCGCGTTCTATGGAAACCGTCTATAAGATACTCAGGTTGGTTGGTTGGTTGGTTTGTTTGTCGCTCAACGGTCATTTTTTGTACACGAGGGCTAATTAGACCGGGACTTACGGCTTAAAGTGGATTCCGAACCACTACAAACATCCATACCCAAGGTGGGATTCGAACCCACGAACTGTTGAACCGAAGGCAAGAGCGCTAACCATTCGGCTGCCAGCTCGGCATATAAGATACTCAGAATTAGTACAAACATATCATTCGTACCTCGTTATATGGAAAGCAATAAATACAAAAGGCAAGATAAATTGTAAATTATTTTTATAATTGAAGAGTTTATATAAGGAAATGATAAAAAATGAAACAAAAACAAGAAAGAATTTTGTAAAATTATTTTATCCTTCAACACTCATCCTCGCTGTCAGATATGAGTCGCCTAACTCGCCTTCTTTTACTGGACAAAATGTCTTCCTCACTTGATTCATCTTCACATTGGTTTTCGATTGTAGCTTTTTTTTTCTATAACTCCACTAAAACCTCTCTATAGGAAGCTAAGCAATTTCTTAACTCTCTTTTAAACTTTGCGCTGCACACCGTTGAATGATCAGTTTGAATGAAATGAAGTTCTAATTCTTGAGCCAAATTTAGCTTTTTTTCCACATCTTGTAAATCAATATTTGGCACCCATTCATTTTTCTTATTTTCGTTTACCAATGTGTTTGAGGTGGGTGCATCAATTAATTCCATCAGTTCTTCCTCATCTAAAGTTTCTTCTTCTAGTTCTAGTTTTCTTACGTCCTGATGGTTTACTGCAAATTCTTCATCGCTACGAGAAGCAATGTTTACTATTTCTGTAACTGGGAATGAAATTGTAGAATCATCTTGTATTGCTTGAGCCATTTGAGTTAAAAGAGATTTCCAACACGCATTAAGCGTTAATGGTTTAATTTCCGTGCAAGCCGATGACACGGTTCTCATACATTTTCTTTTATTTTATTATCTTTTTACAGTTTTTTTTTACATTACAGTATTGTGTAATGTTGTCCAATTATAAACCACAAATAAAATAGCAAAAAGCTAAACGAATGGACGTGCAGACAAAATTTTAGAAAGAATTGGTCACCAACGAGACGTACTGTGAAAGAGCTCTGAGACGACTGAAATCGATGTCGTAAACGGCTAAGAGATAAGCTTGAATGTTTATTTAAGCATATCCAGTTAAAACCATTCATTGGGTGCCCGGAAAGAACTGATGGGACGTTGTTGAACGGAAACCGCGCTATGGATGGAATTTTCAGTGTAAACAAAAACTAACCTCAGTTGACCGGAAGCCATCTCAAATACTTCCGGTTTTCTCTCTTCCCAGTGAACATCAATGCAATCGCCAAAAATTTTTATTTAGATATTTTTAGGTATTTATGTCTGCTTTCGAAATTTTTTTATTTTATCCGTTAAAATCATAATTTTTAATAAGAGTGAAATCAGTGGTGATCCCGTAAATTAAAAAAATTTTTTTTTAATTTTTACTTAAATAATCCTGATGGACTACCATATTTCGCGGGGAATCGCTCTTATTGGCGATATTAGGATCAATTGTTGATGAATGTGATATATTGTAACCCACATTCTAACTCTTGTTATTATTTATCTCAATTGTTAATCATTTTCTTCTTTAACTAATTTTTAATTTTATGCATTTATTCCAATATTTCAGGAAATTTATTTTGCGCGCGATTAAACTATTAATCATTTTAAATATTAAGCAAGGTATTATTTATGCTTTCATTTATAGTATTATAAATTTTATTGCAATTTTCTTGATCATGCATGAATTGGTATCAATAATGTGTAGAACAAAATTGTTATGATGTGTTTATTTACTTGTTGTTTATTAATATTTTAAACAAAAAATCTTCGTTTTTGTTGCAATTAAAATTTAAGTCTTATTTTTAAGAGTTGATTTAATATACATAAATAATTAAATTAAGGATTGTAAATCGGGTTCCATTGGAAATTTGAACATTTTCACTTGAGAAAGCAAATTTGTTCCAGCTCGCATATTGCAACCAAATGCTATGCAACAACTACTACCTTTATTTGCTTTCTGCATTTCAAAAAATTTTATATGATAATTACTTTTAAATGAATATTTCTCAAAAGCACAATGGAAACTACAGAAAACAAGCACAATGGTATAAGACAATAATGGAATAGTAAGCAGGAAGTTTCGTGCCGGAAGTTTTCTAGATCTCCACGGTAGTAGCGCCCTCTATTCTACGCTTTACAGAAACTTCTATCCTATGGATAGGGCTGTCGCAATTTCAGCTTCGCGTTCTATGGAAACACATTTTGAGAGTACCGCGTTATAGGAGGGTTGACTGTATAGTGTTTAAAAATACCCTGTATTTTAAGTGATGAGGTAAGATTCCCCACGCTTTAATATTTTGGGTTTGAATTTTCTTCTGAAAATATGTTTGTAAATATCCTTATTTTTAGTTATTTGAATTATCATGGGAATGTGCTTTGGTTTTGTGCTTGTTAAAACAGACAACGAATAAATACATGTTTCAACAATTTCTAGAGAAAAATTTTCATACAAAAAATACGTTTATTTAATTATATCCCCTGGGCGCGATTTAGTAAATTGGTATCTAAAAAAAATGGAAATTCGGGAATTTTTTATTTTCACTTTAAATTACATTAAACTTCTTTTGCATTTAGAATACATCGCACACATTGCATTTATATAGTATATTACTCAAGAAATATGTATTTGTTAACAAAATAGTGTTTAATCCAGATATAATTGCATATTTTTAATAGAATAATTAGAGTTCAGTAAGATATGAGATTTAATTTTGGAAAAAAGTTTCACCTCTTTTAATTTTTAAATGC